>JAJOOO010002540.1:0-35036 GCA_029582685.1 Solanum piurae
TTAAAATAGAGAACACTAGTATATACGATAGAAATGTTGTGTACTTGGGTAGTTTTTTCATAAATATTAGCTTTAATTTTGAGCCGTCATTTAACTCGTATCCTTTTTTGGGGGACAAGACACTCATGTGGGAACAATTTTGACATACTTAACTGGAATTAAAATTCATTTTGACTTAAGATTTTTTTATCTGAATAATGACTCTGTAAACGCGAAATATTAAACATTTTTGTCTAAGTTTGGTACGACTTGTCAAGGTCAATTTAGAACCTTCTCTACTGAAGTTATTAACTTGATAAAGTCAAATTTCATATCTTTTTAATCGAAATAACCCTCAGTCTTTAAGAAAATTGTTTGTCTATGAATTTCAAGTGTATTATTTCGTTTGGTCTTTCTCAAAAAGCATTGTCCCTTTTGACCTTTTTACTTTTTAAAAAATAGCTCTTCTGACTTCGAACTCAACTTTATTCTATCCACTATAAATTTTTCTAACTCTTAATTAATTACAATTATATATATAGCAAGTTAATATTAGAGATCATTATTTGGTTTCAAAAATTGGATAGCCACATAAACCGTAAAATGATTAAATCGATCTTCTGGAACACAACTACTTCTAATTTTAGTAATTTTCTTAGGGAAATGATTTTCTAAGGTGAGAGGGAGGGATATTTGGAAATTAGCTTAAGTAAAAAGTAAACTTCACTTTGCATTAATTTTAATTTGATGAGTCATCTCTATTCACTATTTTAATTTGGTCCGAAGATAAGCTATGTTGATATTATTTATTATTATATATTTGATTTATATTTTATTATATCAGAAATAAGGTATTAATTAATTTTAAAATAATTTATCTTATCATTTATATTAAAATAGTAAGATTATTATCCCATATAAAAAGTAAAATAAAATAATTACATATAATATTTCAACTCATGAAATATCCTTATTTATTCTCTCTTGCGTGCGTACTTATGCAAGCATTAATAGAGAAGATTTCTTCTCATAACATATGAACATACTACAAGAAGTGCAATGTATTTCACTCTATAACATTTATAGTTTCTTTGGGGAGAGCTGGGTGTAATGAATATGGCTCATGATATATTCAAAATTGTACCAAAATAGACAAAATTATAAATCCAAATTTTAAAGGTACGAATTAAAAATGCAACAACAAAAAAGACAATCAAATATTCAAACAAGTGAAGACTGCATGCCATCTCCAAATCAAAAGGTACAACTACTAGCTTGTAGTTTAATTAACTCTTACTAAGCTCTCCCTCTATACCACATGCAAATGTTTTTCTAAAAATGATATTAATTTATGTTCTCTTCTTTGTGAGATTAATTTGGGATTGTATATAAATAGTTTTAAGATATGAAAAATCTATAATTTCAACCCTAACTAACTGTAGCGTTGAATTTAGAATTTTTAGAACATGGATGCTCCACTAAAAAATCAGAAGGAAAAACATGTATTTAATGGAAATTGATCCATAGTTCTCTAGGTAAATAACTCAATCTTCAACCTTTAACCTTTAACCAACAAAACCATTTAGTTTTCTTGTAGCATGGATGCCAACAAATAATATAATACTAATTTTAAAAGAAATGTTCATATATACAAAATGAACAATTCAGATACGTCTAATCATCAAGTACATATCAGATACATAAAACAAATCAAATACATCTAATCATCAAACGACTTTGGTAATTTTATAATTCAAATGTTCGTTTTCATGGGGCCAACTGTTAAAAATTGGGTATCCATTTCATTTTAATTTATTTGTCGTGCTATTTTTTTAATCTGTTATATATTTAAAAATTGAATTAGAAATATCATAAGTTATTATAATTAACAATTTAAAATATTTTATTATATATTTAAAAATTACGTAATAAGCAATAGAAATCACAATAACTAACAACTTAATTTTTTATCATCTAGTAAGAGGTTGCAAGCGCACAACTCTTAAAAGTACCTTATGCATTTGAAATTAAATAAAATGTACTATAAATCACAATAATTAACAACATAATTTAAAAATATATATATATATATATATAAAAGATTTAGTTGACTCTCGAAATTCTATCGGTGCCACTTAAATTTGAACAAATGAAATAACATCTATCACTTAAAAATTATGTAATTTGTACTATAAATCACAATATTTAACAATTGGAAATATTTAAAAATTGTATAAGAAATTTGATTGACTCTCCTTATTCCATATGTGCTACACAGTGTTTTAAAAGGCAAGGGCGTGAGATGAGCCATTTTATACTGCACGAAACTAGGCGTAAGCCCCGATACATGGGGCGTAAGTCCCACGGCACGTAAATCTCATGTATATTCGATTTTACTATGAACATAAACAAAAGTAAAACTTTCAATGATTTTACAAATAAATTTTGATAAATAACCAATAATATAGATAAAAATATTATAATTATTATTTGAAAAAGGTATTAATAACCAATAGTATAGAAAAAAGTATTATAATTACTATTTGAGAAAGGTAACAATTAACAACACAAAAAATGATAATAGCCAAAATAATCTTTAAAATAAAATCATCATCCATCTTCACATTAACTAGTCCTTCTCACCCTCAGGTAATATTTACATGAATTATTGTGTATATATTTTAAAGAAGAAGGATTAAAAATATAAGGGTAATGACAAAAAATGAATAAAATTGTCTCAGAAACATAGTGCTATGAAAGCTCTATCCTATCAATTTCAGACACGATTATCATAAAAATTATTTATAACAATGTCATTTTCTATGAGTATTTATTTATACATGTTAGAAAAAATCAGTACAACCTAAAAAAATATGATAACATAAAATATAAATATTATTACACCGATAATAAAAAATATGATTATTTTTTAAAAACAAAAAGTTTAATGCCCAGAGAGTACATTTTTATGCTCGAGGCTTACACTCCAAATTCTAGGACTTATACCCTATGAATCTACACCTTCAATTTACGCTCTAGAGGATTTTTTTGGTATTCCCCACTCCAGAGTTCACCCCGACAACGTTTTTGAAAACATTGGTGCTATATAAATTAGATTAGAAGGAGTGACATATATTATTTTAAAATAATCTAAAAAGTACCATAAATTACAATAAATCAACAACCTAAAATTTAAAAATAAATCAAAATTTTAATTAATTTTCCAAATTCCATCTGTATCACATAAATTGGGACATAAAAAGTAACATATACTAAACACGTTTAACATATTCAAGTGTCGGGTCGGGGTGCAGTCTCATGGTCGGGATCGGGTCTAGAGTCAGGGTCAGGGTTGAGTCTCAGATCAAGTCTCGAGTCAGGTGTTAGGGTCAGGGTCGCGTCTCAGGTTTAGTTGTTGAGGTTAGGTGTTGGGGTCGGATCTTGGGGTCGGGATTGAGTCTCGGGTCATGGTCGGGATCAGGTCTCGAGTTTGGTGTCGAGGTCGAGGTTGGGTCTCAAGTCGTGGTCAACGCGGGTCTCGAATCGGGTGTTAGGTCGAGGTTAGATTGGGTGGGTCTCGAGTTTGGGTTAGGTCTCGAGTCGGGATCGGCTGTCGGGTTGAGGTTGGGGTCGGGTCTCAAGTTCGCGTCTTGAGTCGGGTCTAGAGTTCGATTCTCCGGTTGGGTCTCGAGTCAGGTGTCGGGTCAAGGTTGGGTCGAGGTTGTATTGGATTCTAAGTCAGGTTCAGGTCTCGGGTCGGGGTTGGGTCTCAAGTTTGCGTCTCAAGTCGGGTCTCAAGTTCAACTCTTCGATCGGGTCTCGAGTCAGGTGTCGGTCAAGGTCGTGTTGGATTCTAAGTCAGGTTCGGGTCTCAGGTTGGGGTTGGGGTCATGTCTTTGGTCGATTGTTGATGTTGGATTCCATTTCAAAAGATGGATATTGGGGTTAGGAGTCGGGTCTCGGGTTGAGATGGGGTCTCGAGTTGGGTTTAAGTTTGGGTGTCGGGATCATATTCCAGTTCGAATGTCAAGTCTCTAGTGGGGTTAGGTCTTGGGATTGTATCCTTATTCGGGTCATGGTCAAGGTCGGGTTCCAGTTCAAATGTCAGGTCTCGTGTTGGGAGTAAGGATCAGGTTCCAAATTGGGTGTCGAGATCAGGTGCCGAATCGATTATCGGAGTTGATTTTCATATTATAATCTATTTTCCTAAAAAGTATTCTCTACTCTCCAGCCAAAAATTAAAGATATTTTCTAAAAAAATGTTTCTCATTCACCAATTCTACACTAGAAAATATTTTCCGACAACCATTTTCTACTTACCAACCAAACATGAGAAAATACGTTAGAAATCAACTTATTTTCCAAGAAAACATTTTCCTTCATACCAAACAACCCATAGGGTTGGATCAGGTTCCAAATCGAGTGTCGAGATCAAGTGCCAGATGATTATCGGAGTTGATTATCATGTCAAAAACCATTTTTCTTAAAAGAATATTTTCTACTCTCTAGCCAAAAATAAAAAAATAATTTCTAAAAAAATATTTTTCATTTACCAATCATACACTAGAAAGTATTTTTTCGAAAAATATTTTTCATGAAAAACATTCATTTTTAGTACCAAACACACCCAGGGTTTGCTACAATCTCATCTACTCCTCTTGTAGTCATCAATCACATTAATATCTCTGGGATCCCAACCTTTTTCCCCCTCTGTTTAAACTTTCAATCCCTTTCCTTTTTCTTCCTTTTCATGCAATTTGGTGAAAGCAAGAAAATTCTCTACTTTGTAAACATCACAGTTCCAAAGAGTGAGGAGAAATGGCAACTACGGCATTTGTAGAATTCAGTGTTGTTGTTCGTCCTCAATCAAATTTCGTAAATACTTCATACTTGCAGCAGCTTCATAGTCATCGTCCCTTCTTATCCCTAAGCATTCCCAAATCAACTGCTGCTCTCTCATTCACTTAATCTCAAGGTTGGTACCATTTTTTTTTTAACTTAATTCCATTTTTCGGGGTTGTTTCAAATTTGTGAAATTTGTTTGCTCAATTGATTAGGTTTTGGATGTGCAATTGAGAGACAACAGTGTGACCGTGGGTATTTTGTTCAAACATCAGCCGTTCGGGAGTTGGCTGGTTCTCTTATTTCTGCACAGGGACATCGGTTTGCTATTGTGAGTGTGTCCTTTTTACCCTTTATTTGTTCTCCATTACTATCCTCTGTTTCAATTTGTTTGTCGCGTTTTGACTTGGACGGAGTTTAAGTCATTAAAAAGAAGATTTTTGAATCTTGGACGGAGTTTAAGTCATTAAAAAGAAGATTTTTGAATCTTGTGTGATCTTACGTATGTCATGTGAGAAGTTGAAATTAAATAGTTGCCAAAAAGAGGAAAGAAACATTCTTTTATAAACGGAATATATAAAAAAGAAAGTAAGAATGGAGGGAGGATTACCTATTGGTTAGGCTGCTTACAGTAGGGAACAAAAAACACCAAATTTGATGACTTATTAAGGGAAAGACGAAGTAAAATCATCCTATTGGAGATGATATGTCGGGAAGGCCCTTATTCGTACCTTGCGCATAGGTGGAGCTTAGTGCACCATATTGACCTTTTTATTACATATCTGATTTTCTTTGGTTACTCTCTCAATAGTTGCTTGCTTATTGTTACATTTTAGTAAGCTCTTCGTATCTTTTTACCCTACTATTTCCTCTTAGGCCGTCCGAAAAAGATTGATGCTTTCTTGGATTTGGAAACTATTTAATTTTTCCATTCTTATTCTACCATTATCATGACTCACAATGCAAACATAAATTCAGCTTTTTTGAGAAAAAAAATATCCTCTTTCGAAAGGATATTGTGGTGATCGAAAAATGGATGGCAAATGAAATTGTCAGAATACAAAAGAAAGGATTAAAAAATAAAAAAAGATGAACAATGAGTCGGATGTAAAATAAATCCTCCATCTGTTCCATTTTACGTGACGCTCTTTCCTTTTTCGTTTGTTTAAGAAATGACCTATTTAATTTCTAACTTTCCGTCTTTTATCCTTGATATCCTGATTTTATTGCCACAAAAGTTTCATGGATTGTTTTAAGACCTCTAAATGTTTTTTTTTCCTTAAACTCCATGACCAGTAAAACAGTTACATAAAATGAAACAGAGGAAGTACTTTGTTAGTAAGGATATTCTGGCATTTTTATGTTTATTTAGCGTATGTGGCAAAGGTTTTCCTTTTCTTCCCTTAAACTCCATGTCCCATCAACACTGCCAGACAAATTGGGTCTCAGGGGGTATTTTATTAATGTAAGGATCTTTAACAGCGAGAATAGATTATATCATAGGTGAAGGTATAGTCAATATAGCTATAAATAGCCATCCATTTATTCTCTAGAAAGGATTTCAAGATGTTGGCCATTTTGTCTCAAACATTTGGAATTTTATCTCTCTGCATGATTGTAGCAAGCTAATGAACTTATTCTGTTGCTCTTTCGTGTGTTTGGTTTGACTTAAAGTCATATTGCTGTTGACTTTGTTATAGCTTCAATATTTCAACTTCTGTTGGTTCTTTTCTGTATTATTGAATCGATTGCCCTTTTTGGTTCTAAAGGTGGTGGCACGTTTTAATGATCTGATCACCAAGAAGCTTTTGGAGGGAGCTTTGAACACTTTCAAGAGTTACTCAGTTAGAGAAGAAGACATTGATGTATGTGTCTTTTGTTCTTGCTACCGTCTCAAAAAATTATATGATTGATTGATTATAACATGTAGACCGAGGCACTGTTAGATAATAATTTCTTCATGAATTATATATCTATGTATTTTGGTCTTTCTTCTCCGTTATTTCTGGTCCATCACTCTTTTTAAAACCTTCTGATTATCTTTTCCTTCAATATAAATATGCCGGGAGTAAGGATGAAAGGAAGAAAGTCACTGGTTGAGCTTACGTTGAAGATTAATACGTTAGATCAACAATTAAAACTACAGCAAATCCAAAGTGAAGGGGAAAGAAAAACACTGATCACTTGAATATGCCATTAACAGTGGTGCATTTGACATACACCCCCTCAGAAAAAGAAAGTTAATTTGTGTGGTTCCATGAACTTTTTGTAGTAAATACTTCTTAAGATCCAATCTTTATCATGTAAAACTTTTCCATGATGTGCCATGTTAGAGCATGAATACCACATATTACTCATTTATAAAGAAAAAAACACGTCATAATGGTATTTTTGTTTTAGAATATGTTGTATCATAGATTTGAGGCAGAGTTTAGGCATGATCAGTAGTGTCTTCCATTTCAAGGCATCATTTGTCTTTTCCTCATAATGTGTTGTGTGCAGGTTGTGTGGGTTCCTGGTAGTTTTGAAATTGGTGTTGTCGCACAGCAACTTGGCAAGTCAAGAAAGTATCAATCAATATTGTGTATCGGTGCTGTGGTGAGCTTCTTTCAGATCTTGACGTTTTGTATACCTTCTTGTTCTGTTCTTTCTTCCTTCAATTGTTTCTTTTGATGGTCCTTTTGGTTATACGACTATGAAAATATGAGTGTTGCGGATAGTTTTCTTTTAGTTTTTCAGCTCTAGCTTATGTCTTACAGGACTATCAATTTTCATAATGAGCTTGATTCAAATGAATTACAGAGGTAAACAAATTTAGGATTGATGAGAACAGTAGTGAATGTGTCCTTTCTTCCTGATGAGAAGATCGCGCTTTGTTACAACCCTTACTCCATCAATGAAAAAATTAATGGAAAATGAAACAAAACTCTATCAAGGATGACATATTATAGGACTGCTTTTGATACAACAACAACTATGACGCCTCAGTCCCAAAAAACTTCGAAATAGATAAGAAAATAATATATGTAAGAAAGGTATTGAGATTAAATTCCTTATTGAAGTTTATGTTACTCGGATTCATCAAATTGATACTCTTTTGTGGTTTTTGGGTTGTAATGATGTTGGAAATGAAAGATCTATCAGAATCTGCTCTATTTGAATGATATGATTTGTCTTGGTCAGTGTTTTCTGATTTATCTTTTTTTAGGATGTATTATCTTTCTAGTCAAAAGTATTAGGCGTTCTAATTGAAAAAGATGGCGATATAAAGCTAAGATCAGAATATCATGAGCTAAGACCAACAGAGAAATACCTGCTATGTTAGTAGTTATTCCTATAACTTAAACGATCCATCTTTCTGGTTTTTGTCTCTTATCTAAATCCTGACATGACTAATATTTTCCACAGGTGTTCGAAAGTTAATTTTGTTTCTTCTTGTTTTGTGTGGATTATTATCTTTTAATTTTCTCTTTTTCTGTGTGTTTTGTGGCCAGTAGATTAGAGGTGATACCTCCCATTATGATGCCGTGGTTAATGCTGCCACATCTGGAGTACTTTCAGCAGGTTTAAATTCAGGTAAGTGGCCTATTTTTGGCATTGTCAGTCTTGCAGTAAATTTTGAGCATAATTTTTTGGAAGGTACAATTCTTGAGCATCATTAGCACTTCCCGTGGTATGTTAATCTTCATGAGATATGGAAATGGCATATCCTAGATATCATGTCCCCCCACAGCTGGTCCCTACCCTTATTATTCGTAGTTCCTTCACTCCTAGCTGATTCGCTCTCTGTTACTCGGAGCATAATTTGAGTTTCTTATCCTTTCTTTTAAGAGGGTTAACAGACTCCTTTGCATTTCCAATGTAATATGACTTTGGGTGTCCGAGTAAGAGTTGGTAAGTCCATGGGTATTTATTCTAATGCCATGTGTGTCAAACAGTGAGTTCCAGATTATTTTTCTTTCTCTGGTTTTAAAATTTGGGTCTATGAATGAGTACCATTTTTTCTTCTTTTTATGTATTGCTTAGTTTTAGTATGAAAAAAGGAATTGAGTATTTTATGAATAGTGGTAAGACAAAAGTATGTCGTTAAGAGCGTGTGACCTGTTAAAAATCTACGAATTTATGTATGGCTGTACTTGTCAAGCGAAAAAACACATTGTTTAATTTACTTATTCAGAATTGAGAACCACGTGATTCTTGGAAGTTTTAAATGTTGTATTATTAAAGGCGTCAAACAATTTAACATTACAAAATGGTTGGTGTTTCATGGTGTGAGATGTAATGTTTAAGTAATTGTATAACAATAGGGAGTTCTCTGAAAACTTTCAACTTGACCTCTAATACAGTGTATCTATTTTGTGTTACTGTGCTAGCAAGTTCTCATGTGTCAAAAGCACAGGAATCTCAGTTTACGCATGAAAATCAAAGACAAGAATGTAAATGGTTGAGTCATCTTAGAGTATTACCGTTTTCCAATTGGTTCACTCCTGTCACACTTAATGTTTTTCCTTCTTCTCTAATCCACTGCAGTACAAGAAGAAATGATACATCCGTGCTTTTGTCACTCTTTGTTAATCATAAGAAGATTGGTCTTTTGTTAAGGACTATAATGCAATAGCCAATTCTACATCTTTATCAAATCCTCTAATAACTACAGCTACTTTAAATTTATAAGCTATTCTATAGTCATTATTAGCTGCTGCCTTTTCAGTTTATTTTTGCATTAGCTGATGAAAATTATAATCTTCGTAATTTAATGAGTTGCAGGTACTCCTTGCATATTTGGTGTCCTGACATGTGATACCTTGGAACAGGTAATTTTGCTAAGCTATCAGTGCCTTTTTTCACAAGCATATTAGTAGGATTATATTTATAGTAGCCACTAATTGTTATAGTGATTTTGCAGTAACCTATCATACCTTTTATCTTTATTTCAAACTTCAATCAGACAAGTTAAATCCTGGACATAATTACAAGAGATATGACCTTTTACTAATGTTTCCCAACAAACATTTATAGCTTTAACTTTATCAACAGAAAAAAATAGCTTTAAATTAAAATACCAAAGCTTGGAGCTTCACCTTTAATCATTTTATTGTCACACCTATCTACTGTCTCGCTTATCCTTCTATACTAGTAGTCGTAGTATTTCTCATGTAGTTTCTTGTCCTGAAATTCCTGTTACTGTCTATTGTCTCTTGTACTTTGATTATCGCATAACTTTGTTGTAGTTACTGTTCTTTTTTTTCAAAATGCTTTGTCATGCTTTCTTTAGTATTTTGTCATGATTTCTTCACTTCTTTTATTTCTTTTTTTGGTATACTTTGATATGTTATTCCTTTAGCGGAGGGTATATCAGAACAACCTCTCTACCTCCCAAGGTAGGAGGAGTAAGGACTGTGTGCACTCTACCCTCCCCAGACTGCACTTGTGGGATTACACTGCATGTCATTGTTGTTGTTGATTGTCACACCTATGGACCAATTGATCTAGAAGACTACGTGGGAAATGACTTAACCATGTTCGGCAACCATCTTTCATTTTACCCTCTATATGTGGAACTTTTACGGTTTTATGATCGGTAGGATATCATATTTCCAACTTTATCTAATATGCACCTTGTTTATCCAAGTAGCCTAAATGTTTTGGGAGAAAAAGAAGTTGAACAAATCTAAGTTCTGCTGCTATTAACTGTTAATTTCTGTGGATCACTATAATAATTTACCGCCTCTTTTATCTATATATATCTCTACACATTCTTCTTGGCTTGTTGGACTGCTGATCATAACCCATCTAAGTCTCCCCTCCCTGTATTATTCTCTCTATCTGCTTCTTATGCTGTCAACGGCAGCGTCGTTATGGTTTGTGGTAGTATATCATATGATAGAAATCCTATAATGTTGCAGGCTTTCGACCGTGTTGGTGGGAAGGCTGGGAATAAAGGTGCTGAAGCAGCATTGACAGCAGTAAGTTGTCTGTAACTGTGGCATTTGATCACATTGTCATTAACAAGTTATCAATCTTGTTTAATTTTTGCTGAAATTTCCTGCCCTGTTATATGGTGCTTTCAAAGACAAACCCAATGCCAATTTAACAGGAAACTAGCATGGAACAAAGTGAAATATCTAGTTAACAATTCTTTTAATATCTTCTGTTCCATGCAGAACTTCAACTTTTAGGTCAGACAGATTTTCAAATTGATTTAGTTTGTGAAGGTGTTAACTTAATATAAATGTTTGGTAAGTGTAGTTTGAAATTTCCCAAGTTCAAATAGGAACTCACAATGTGTCCTAGTGATCAATGATGTGGGGTAAAAACCACAAAAGATTAACCCTCAAATCCTAGGGTTCAAATACTAGCAGAGATACCAATAAGTCTTGCATAAGTAATGTCGTGTTTGGTAGCTGGAGGTAAGTTATTCATGTATAATATTAATTCGTGTTTGGTTTGCTATTTAGAAACCCACATAACTAATACATGTGAATCCTTGGTGGAGCGCGAGCTTTATAACTATTTTCTGTGAGATGGGTGCCTTCACCACTGTAAGAACCTTTATCTCGAAAGAGATTAAGTAAGGCAAGTTTCTGACCATTAATTCTGTAACAAAGGAGCGTAGTGGCAGGCTCGCATAGCTAAAGCCTTCAAGTCCTATTATCGGAGAGGGACTTTTTCCATTATTTATCCTATTTCCAATCGTACCTTGCCAATTCCTTTTCGATCCCTATATTAGAATTAGCCCGACTTGCCATTAGAGTAATCTATGGATTATTTTATGTAGGATAAAAGGTCAAATAACTCAACCCTGCATAAAATAATACATATATTCCTTCATAACTTATCCATCTCTGCATAACTCTAACTAGCTACCGAACAACCCCTAAGTGATTTCTTCCGATCTACCTAAAGCCTTTGTGGGGCATAATTACCTAGTCTTGGTGGGAGGTAGAAGGTAGACGGTGGGTAATTGAGGTGCTCGCAAGTTGGTCCGGACACCACCGTTGTCCAAACATATTAATGTTTTTAAGTTCAGATAGCTTTGGTTTCCTTGGAATTGTTGTTCTTGAGCTTGAAATTTGAACTTAATACTGTTTGTGCTAATGTTTTCAGATTGAGATGGGATCTTTGTTTGTGCTAGTGTTTTTTGAGGAACCAGAATTGTCAAAATTGTTTGCAGGGATAACATTTGTGAACCAAACTGCAGTTGTTCCAATGTTGTATTTTCAAATAATAATAATACATCTATTTCTCCGAAATATTACGAGTTGGGGGAAGGAGAATAAGAGTTAGAACAACTGTTTCAATGGCCAACTCGACCATCACATCCACTCAGAGAATTGGGGAGGTGGGCACAATTTGGCCCGTAAATATTATGACAGATTTGGTCCCTACGAAATATATAAGGATCGCTAATATATGAATAACTAATATTCGACCAATCAATTTAAGGGATTTCTTTTAACACATCACACGCCACACCCCACCCCCACGCCCACATACCCATGTCGGTTTCTCTTCCCACCCACGCCAATTTCTATCCCTCTTCTAACTTTTCCATTATTATTCTTCTTCTTCTTCTCCATTCAAACGTAAACTGCCACAAAGTTGAGTTTATGAACGATATACTGCAACAAGATCCAAAATCAAAGTATGTATTCCTATCTTATTATAATTTGTTCATATAATTAATTCACTTTCTTTCTCAAAAAAAAAAAAATTCAATGTTTTTTCAGTGCCTGTCGACTATACGTATGTCTATTTGCTAAAAATATTAGCAATGAAGTTTTTGATATGGGTTACATTGACATTGATGCAACATACCATCGTCAAAGGTATGTCACAATCCTATGACAATATGGAAAAAACAAGAATGTTGATGGCACAATTAGTGAGAGCGAAATAATTGACACTATTGCTAGCAAATATGGTGGACCGCACATAGCAAAGGAACATGCTCCGAATACTATCAATTATTCTACATCAAGACCAATGAGATCAGTTGGAAGATAAATGATTGGCTTAGAATTCCATTTCATGTTTTGGTTTTAGGATCCTGTTTATTTTTTGCTTCAGTTTTTGACAACCATATGTACTATGCATTATTGTTACTATGCAGTATTAAACAAATTTTATTGATTTCATACATGATTTTTGGAAATCAAAAGCATATTTTATGTTCGAGTATAAAATCATACATTGTTAGACTTAATTTTCTCAGATGGATACAAATTGGATACCACTTAGATACCAATTTCATACCGTGTTAGTATTAATTTTTCAAGTTGAATACCAATTGAATACAAATTGGATATCAGTAGTAATCAGATTTACATTGAGATTTTAGTTTTGAAAAACACTGCATACACAAAGTAGTAGGAATTAAATATTTGAAATTCTATTAAGATACCAATTGCATACATGCAGACTTTCGAAATGATAACATTAATTAGTTTTAGTTTGGCTTACTTAGTTGATATCTTAATGATATGTTGTATTTTCAGCTGGATACCAATTGCATACATTGTTAGACTTAATTTTCTCAGTTGGATATCAATTTGATACAAATAGCATATAGTTATATTTTCAGGTTGATATCAATTATATACCAATGAAATACATGGTTAGATTTAAAGATTCCTATTTGATATCAATTGGATACCAATTACCTACACTGGTGGACTTAATTTTTGTTTCAATGGATACCAATTGATTATCATGTGGATATAAAATGATTATCAGCAGTATCCAATTTTAATTTTTTAGTCTACATTTGAAAAACACTGCATACACATAGGAGTAAGTAGTACACATAATAAATGTTTTGAAACCATAATTCTTTAAGTTAAAAGACCCAAAAAAATCAAGTGTTTGTCACAATTAAACAACTAAATTAAAATAAAAAGAAACTATGAGTAATTTTTAGCAGGGCATATCTTCCTGTTGTGTTCCTCCCGACGACATGTGATGCACTTAACTCTAGACCTCTTGAATTTCACATCAGCAAACTCCTTCCAGCTTCAAGTTGTGGTCTTCCTATCTTTCTTTTAGAACCATGCGGCAACAAGTTAGGCTCTGACACATAACTTGATATATCCCATGTACTCTCGCATGGGAGAGGTGCAAGAGAAATTGCATATGCGTCCTCAAATTTTTTTAACTATAAAAGGAGAGTAATAATCTGATTCATACAGTTTTCTGTACTTAAGTGTCACGACCCAACCCACCGGGCCGTGAGGGCACCCACTCTAACACCTAAGTAGGAGAACCTTCATATCCCAATAGTTAAAACATGCGCAAAATTAACGAAAAACGGAGATAAATAAAATCGTAGTGTTTTTATAAATGAAAACATTCTTTAGCAAATTCAGGTTAAGACTTGTAAAGTAATTAACACCCCCAAGGATCTAGTCTAAACAGGTACAAGAGCTACTAAGAGTACAACAAGACATAATAATGAAAAGACACAACTCCCATCGTGCAGAAAGAAAAGTAGAAGCTGCTGGAGAATTCTTCGTCTTCATCTAACGAAACATCACCAACTTGCATCTAGTCTATGCCCAAAAAAGCATAACAAGAGTAGTATCAATACAAAACCATATTTACTGATAGGCATCATCGGTCAACCCGACGCCCACCACATAATGTAAGAAATCAACTAGCAAGAATATGCAATAACCCACTCGCTTCTCCACCTTTTCCCCCTCTGAAATACCTTAGAATTACACTAGCACCCTTAATACTAACCACCTTCTCAGTCAACCTACTCACTAGGTTCTTGATCTTAGCCTAACAATTTAAATGCATGGGAGATTCCACGAATACAAATACAAGCATTTCGACTCACTACCCACGACATACCCTTACTTTCTCTTCTATGTTACCCTGCCCTTGCCACATGGCACATTACATCAAGCTTTTGAACTACCAACCATGAATTTTTTCCTCCAAGGTGAAATCCACCTAAGTAATTACATCACGTACACTACCCCCACTTCTCGCCCTTACAACACACGAACAACCCTCGCTCTCAATTATTACGACCCTTGAACCCTTGACCTTCCCAATTTATTTGACAACTCGATACGCAACAAGTTCACTCAGCACAAAAGAACAATCAGATATAAGTCCTCATAACCATATAACCATTTCGGAGAATTACAATATCATTTATCATTACGAACCACGTTTAATTTCACAATCCTCAAAATACACAATTATGTCAAGTCATTGATCCTCTCATGGAACCCAAACCCAAATTGTTACCATACCGGAACGTGGTTACCGATTCAATGTTTATGCCAGAACGTGGCAACCGATCCCATCTTTATGCAAGAACGTGGCAACCAATCCAAGTTAGTGTGTCGGAACGCAACTCCCGATCCATTCAACAAGCCACAATCACAATCACAAAGAACATTCCCATAATCATACAATTAAGTCATGATTCATGGCATTCATCATTCGTCTATCTCATTACCAATAGTGTGGCCAATAATGCAACATTGCATACATACACGTATTATCATGAAGCAAGAACAACATATATCTCCTAATCATGAAATCACAACCATCATAATGAAGTATTCATCGACATATATCACTTAACAATAATTCGACCAACTTAGCCCTAGTTCAGCACCTAAGGCTTCTTCCCATGATTAATCATATTTTGTTCGGTGCATGAAGGCCTTCACATAAATCCTATCATTGATTTACATTATATTACGCAGTGAGCACAAATTTATAACTTCTCAATTAATAAACCCTAGCCTACCTGGGCGCCAAGCAGCTGCACGGAGGAATTATAGATAATTTTCTGGTTTTTCGAAGGACATGATGATGAAATTGGCCAAGAATCCGCAAGATATCGCCATCCTCATGCTAGAATCTCTTCCTCCTTCTTTCCCAAGCTTGGAGCAACTTTTTGTAGGGTTTCTGGGTGATTTACGTCTAATCTAGGTATTTTAGGAAGAAGGAGAAAATAAGATTTTATGTTATTTACATTCTGTCTCGCCTATCCTGCTCTGGCGCCAACTTATCCCTCCGTGACGCCTAACGGCATCTGGCCCGTCCTAGTGAGACAGTGGCCCAGTATTTTCTTGAAGTTTTGCTTTTCCTAAATAATGACGGTTCAGATCGTTACATTAAGACCAAGTCAATTGTAAGCATTCTTTAATTATAAACACTAACCTGATCATTTCTATACCAATATCATAGCAAGACTAAACACTTGGTTCATACAAAATTCATACCAAGAAGAGTATCAAATTCAAAATAAACACATTCGAAATAAACACTAACATGAACATTTCTATACGCATTTCATACAAATACTAAACATTAGTTCATACCAGAATCATACCAAGAAGTGCAACAATTTTAAACAAGTTAATTGTAAGATTATTTAATCATAATTAACCATATATAAATCAATTCCATTGCGGGTATATGCAAATTCCTATACCAAATTCATGTCAAAAGAAAATAATTCTTATTTAATATTGAACAGTATACATTTAAAAAATTGTTCAAATAAAAATCAAATACTATTCACTAATAAAATTACATAATTTTATTGCTATACACAACAACTAAAACACATTCAAAATAAACACTAATTTGAACAATTTCATCTACCACCATGCTTAATTAATATTGATAAGAAACCCTCCATCACAGAGAAAGATAATGGCGAAACAAGAAAAAAATCGCGAGAGAAGAGAATTTTGAGCAATTACTGTTTTGAGCGTTGATAGATAAATATACGAATATTGAGTAAAAAATAAGCGATTTATGTTTTGATAGACAATTAACAAGTGAGAGAAAAGATCAATAAATATTTTGAGATAAACAAGAAAACAAATATTCTGATTGTTATGACTCTCCTGATTTTATGCCTATTATTAATTATCATTACTATTATTAATTTTTATATATATTCCTTTTTTTTTACTTTTTTTTATTCAACAAATATTATAACCCGTAATTGTTTAATGTTAAAACTTGAAACATAAAGAATAATGTTATGACTAGTAATAACTAATTTTATATATGTCAATTATAAAATTTTCTCTTTTCTATAAGGGTGCTTATGATTTGATTAAAAATTGATTCAGATAAAAAAATCAATCAAACTAATTAAATAAATCGATCCTTCGATCTTTTTTGGGGTGTGGTTTGGTTTAAATATTTAAACCAACAATATTTGATTTAGATAGAACCAAACAGACAAATATACATATACTATTTGAATTGACCAACATGCCCCTCATTAAGTTTATCCAAGATTTTGCTAATTAGACTTTGCTTCTTTATTCAACTTTAGTAATTTCTTATAATTAACTTTTCCGTACTAACAAAACAAAAGCTTCTCAGTATTAGTTGTAAAGCTAATTATGCTAAGACAAACATTATTATAAAAGGAATTAAATAATCCATCTTTTAACATAATAATAATAATAATAATTAGATATAAAATTTCTTAATCTTGCTTGACATAGAATTTATAGAGGGGACAATATAACACAAAGACACGAAAGCAGAGATAATGCCTACCTTCATATCCACTCCATTCCCATTTGCCAAAAAAAAAATAGAGGCAAAACCTTCATAAGATTCCTTTCAAACTTTCAAATATTGCCAATCACATCATGCTAACCCACCCCACACCCCACCCTTCACTCTTCCGACCAAGTGGCGTACGCATAATTTTGTATAAAAATGTATTGAAGTAAATAAGCTCGAGCAATCTCTAAAGATTTTAATACTTTACTTATTGTCTCAAATTAATATTTACTTTATATCATTTTCAAATGATGTCAGACCATTATACATACATACATTAGTTATTAATAGACATTAGTACATCATCCAATATACAATATTATTTCAAATATTATTCAACATTTGATTCTTTTGGTTTTTGTTATTCAAACAAGAAGTTAAATACGAAGGAAAAAATCCATTATGAAAAGTGTTCATTCTAGGCTCGAGAATTGATGTGTATTTGAATCATACATTGATGACATTTTTATTCTTGTGTTTATACTTTTTTTTTGTTTTTTATAAAGCAAAGTTGAATGATAATCATTACTAAAATATGTCTGACGCTACCTCCAACCTCCTAATAAGAATAAGATAAAAGGAAAAATATGGAACCAAATGAATAGCATAACTATCATATGAAGGAGAAAGAAGAAGAAAAAGGTTGAAAATTATATGTTATATATGTAAAGAGAAGTTTAGAATCAAAGTTAAACATAGAACTAAAGGAAGAAAGAAAAAAACTTAGAAACATTGAAAATAGATTTATTTATTTATGATATAACAACATGCTCACTTTAAGCTAAGTAATGAGAGGACAAAATATTCTAATGGGACTTGCTTGTATGGCTAAATATTCCCTTCTTAAATTCATGTGACTTAACACAAAAAAGGCAAAGTATATAAACCACCAATTAGGTGATTTTGATGCACAAAAAATATTCACTCATGTCTCTTCCTACTTGGTTAAGTCTCAAGATTAAGTCCCCTCATGAGTATAGCTACAAGCCTTCATCTAGGCTCATTCCATCTTCTATTTCACCAAAGTTGAATCTACCATATACAAATCACTCTGAATGTCCAAGCATTCTATGTCCTCCAACAGACCAGGTTTACATGTCGTCCATACTAAAAATATCTATTTCAAAATACTTGTCATTCTCTGTCCATCTACTTTTACTTGTTTGTTCACTATACTAAAAATAGATGTTCACTTTTCCTTGTCCAGTTGAGAAAACCAAGAGATAATTTTATTATTTAGTTCCTTATTTATCCTTATGATTAGAGATAGTCATTTCCCAATGCATTTAACAGAACATTGAGTTTATTATATTCATAGGGTAGTATAGTAAAATTATATATCTATTTATTGCTCCTCAAGGGCTGTGTCAAGTCAATACTGGACAAGTAAAAATGAACAGAGGGAATTTTTCTTTCCGTTTTACCCTTAATAGTAATGTGTTCTTGAACTAGAAAGGGGTTCACTATGAAACTTGTCCAAGTCAAATGCAGCATTGAAATGGAAGGAGAAAGTTAGGGGCCATAAAGAGCGAGTTCAAAATTCAACTGTCAGGGAGTCTTTTGGGACCCCAAGGGGCCAAAACGTTAAGGTCCCAAAAGTTAGACGAAGAGAGAGCAATACCTTGACAGTTGAGCCTGGACCAATATATCTTGTTACTATTTTCTACTGATTCTTTACAAACAATACAATGTCAATGTGCCAAGAATCTAAAATGTAGATTTTCATCTTTACCATTGTTGGCAGAATGTTGCAGCAATAGTGTTTGGAGATGGATCAAATTCAAGACTTTATCCATTGACAAAGAGAAGATCAGAAGCTGCACTTCCTATAGCAGGAAACTACAGGCTCATTGATGCAGTTATCAGCAACTGCATCAATAGTAATATCAAGAAGATTTATGCACTTACACAGTTTAACTCTGCCTCTCTGAATTCTCACCTTTCAAGAGCTTATTCCTGTGCACACATTGGAAATGAAGCATTAGTTGATGTAATTGCAGCTTATCAGAGTCCTGAAGGCAAGGGCTGGTTTCAGGTATAAAAAAAACAGGCAGTTTCAAGCCTTTATAAATGCTTTCTATAACATTCCTCCCTGAGTAGCTGTTAACACGAATAAGAGCAACACTGTTATATCCAATGTATTCTACAGATAAAGAAGAAGTTGAAAGATTTTGTAGGTTCTTCTCTCCATCAGAACTATAGGACCGTTATGCTTCTCTGTGTTTTCATGTATTCTCAGGGAACTGCTGATGCAATAAGAAGATGTTTGTGGGTACTAGAAGAGTATCCGATTGTTGATTTTCTGGTTCTTCCTGGTTACCATCTTTACAAAATGGATTTCCAGGAACTCTTAAAGGTCCACTGCAACAACAAAGCCGATATAACTGTTGCAGTGTTGAGCAGAAGGACGGATAAAGATATAGAACTTGGTACTTTCCAAGTAAATTCTGAAAATCAAGTCATTTCGTTCAAAGACAATCCGGAGATAAGAGTAGTACGTTTCTATTTTCCTTCTCCCCGTACTTCCAATTGCTTCATTTGTTCCTCATTATGGACTAGCTGAAAACATTATTTTCAGGTACAAAATTCAGACATTTCTCAAGATAAGTATGCTGGTATGGATATCTATGTTGTTAACAAAGATGCCATGATAAAGCTTCTTACAGAGTATCACCCCATGGCCAATGACTTCAGAAGAGAAGTTGTACCAGGTGCAATTTCCTTAGGAATGAATGTAAGAGTCGTGTATCTCCATATCCGAGTAACTTGTTGCTCCAAGTTTGCCATTTTGAACATACAATATCTCCATCCTGTTGCGTAAAGATATTCAACATTTTGTTTTCTACTCTTAATTGAACCATTCTTTGGAACAAACAGGTATATGCACACAAATTCAGTGGCTACTGGGAGGACATGAGAAGCATTGAAGCTTACTACCAAGCAAATATGGAAAGCATAAAGAACACAAAGAAGGCATATAGGTCAGCATCTTCAAAATCCAACAAGTCTCAAGAGTAAATCCCTTAAATATCATCTAACGGGATTTTCATTTTCGTTAGCAGTTTGTATGACAAACACTCTCCCCTATACACTTTGCCTCGACACCTGCCTCCAACTCAGATAACTGATGCTGCTATAACAGACTCTGTGATTGGAGATGGATGCTTTCTCAATGTATTAAAGTGATCAATTGTCCTTGAAATATAGATAAAGTTTATATAATTTTCTCAAGAATTTGGTCTCACAAACATCTTTCTTCCATACTTTGTGTTTTCCGAGTGCAGAAATGCAAGATCAGAGGTACTGTAGTTGGCATGAGGACAAGAGTAGGTGATGGAGCAATAATTGAGGATTCAGTAATAATGGGATCTGATACTTACCAAGTAAGACACATGAATACATTTCATTTGGTATTCATGGATGGTCACATAGAGGAAATGGAGACTATATGAATCCAGTTCATATTCAAGTAAAATTTTTTGAAAGATCCCTCATATTTCTACATTTTATTTTTATCGATCATGGTAACAATAAGGAACATTAAGTTTCTAGGGGAAGGATATTTAACTTGGTGAAAATATGCAGAGTGGTCGCGCAGAGGAGGATATACACATTCCTATTGGAATTGGAGAAGGCTCACAGATAAAGAAAGCAATAATTGATAAGAATGTGAGAATTGGCAAAAATGTTAAGGTACTTAGAAAGATTTCCTATCAAACTCAAAATGCACCTTAAACGATAAGGTGTTTTAATGCGCGAAAATATCAACAACAACAACAAAAGATGTACAAAATATTGAGATTTCATATTCTTTATCAAACTGCATTCATACTTTAGTGATCTTTTCATGCAGATTTTGAATAAGGAAAATGTCCAGGAGTGCAATAATGAAGCAAATGGTTACATTATCACTAAAGGCATAGTTGTAATAATGAAGGGTGCCATTATTCCAGATGGGAGCATTCTGTGACAGATAACATCATTCTTTCAATGATTTGATAGGAAGACATAGCTGCAGGGAGTCAAATTGTACACTGAGAATTTTTTGAAATTCATACATTTTACTTCACTTTGGTTGATAGTTCAGATTTAGATCATACAGAATCATTCTGTAATGACTTTCATTCATGTTAAGGGGAATAAAGTTTCCTTTTTAATAAAAAATGTCAGCTTTGTTCTTTCTGAAAAAGCACCAGTAAAGGTTGCCTTCAGACTTTTTAGGGAAAAGAAAGGAAGAATTTTTTTTTTATTAAAAAGATACTGAAATAGGACTTATTATAAGAAAGAATATACTTAGGGTTCCAATGGGAATAGGTATATTGATAGTTTGGAAAATGCAAAACTATTGTTGTTTCTTTTTGTTATTGTTCTTTCTTTTATAGATAAAGATTTTCTAGGACACGAGTTAGCTTGCGAATAGCAAAAAAACATCTAAAAAGAAGAGGAAAGACCCTTGATGAGATTCAAACCCTGCATCGATTGCAAGTGAAGTTACAACAATTAGGGTACAACTTCACTCTGAATGTTTTTGATATGTGGATATGCAAAATAAATAAATTGAATGGACATTTGGGACCTAAATTTTGAAGCTACAAAAGCAATGGCAGCTGCATCACATTTGCTTATTTTGCCGTAAAAATTAACTCAGAGAGTACCTTCATCCTAAATGGACTTTGAGGTTGTCACTTGATGTACTCCAACTCTCAAGTACAAAGCTCTGAAAAAGAAGTAAAGGAAAATGTGCATGTTTATGTATTCCCAATCATGCTAAGATATTAAAAAGTATGAAATTCTCTATATGCATACAATTATAGAATGTGTAGGACATGAAAAAACTAAATCAGCTCCTCTATTCTGATATTTCACATTTGATTCCATAAGACTACCAATATCATCTACCAGCTTCTCCTCAACAGTTGCTATCGGATATCGCATTTGATGTTAGGACTATCAATCATCTACTAAGCCTAAACATTCTGCAGGCAACAACCAAAAGGCATGTTAAATTCCAATGCCAGGTTATTTTCCCTCTAGACATGGTATATCATGCCAACTTCAATAAGACTAATCTGAGGAATGTTAAGCACCACGGAAGGACCCCTACAGTTCTTGCGCAGAAATGAATACCCAATGTCAATAGCAAACTTCTTTAAGAAAGAGGACGATCTTCTAGCTTTCACATAGGAGTGCCCCATTATATATGCAACCCCTGCCTCCTTAGCTCGAATTAAATCTTCAAGCTCTGCCTTAACAGCTGGATCCATGCCAGGGTTTTCTGGCAATTGAAACCTCACTCGTCGCCTCCTTATTTGTGGGTTCTCCTCAGCATAAGCAGATCTTAGACTCTGGAGAGTCAGAGACTTGCTGCTTTGAATGGAGTCCCTCATTCCAAAATCCTCTGAGACAATTAGTGTTGAAGTCGACTGTACGCTTTTTTTGCTTATGACTGCCATCCTCCCATCAAGTGATGGACTCTCGGAGCTTGACAACTGTGGTTCCACAGCTTCCATTTGGATAAACTCTGCTATACTTTGGATGAGAAGGTCCTCAAAGTCCCCATCATCTCTCTGTATGTCCTTGTAGCCATACCTAACAATGCAACGATACATGCGATAGGGTCTTGGACAAATACGACCAATGAGGAAGCGTTCCTCAGGTGAGACATAGGGTACTGGAACAGATTTGACACATAAAAACACCAACACACTGTGAAATGCAGGGAGATTCGTGAGAAAGTGAGAGAAGATAGCTGGGACCCCTGTTGCCAATTCTGAGTATACAAGGCCTATCCCGGGCACGCGCACAATACCAAGGCTGGGGCCCATGCCAAGGAGCCATTTCAATGGAACTTTGTTGTGCAGATCAAAATTGTACTTCTTGTGAGTTCCATATTGCCAGACAAACATGACTGCTAGGAAGACAAAGGCGAGCACTAGGGAGACCCATCCTCCCTGTGGAACTTTAGTGAACGCGGAAGACAGGTACACACCTTCAATGAACCAGAAGAATAGGAGAAAGCAAGTGCCAAGAACTATGTTTCTTTGCCACACAAAAATCATGACCAGTGTGGTGAGAAACGTTGTGATAAACATACTAGTCATGCAAGCTAGGCCTGAAATAAAAAGAATCAACATGAGAAAACAACCAAGAATTATCACAAGGCTAAATTAAAATAAAGATTTAAGTGTGGACATAAACTTTTTGTAGCAGCTGCAACAATATTCATTGTAAATCAGTATCATGATAAAAGAAGTCACAATGACCACATGATACTTCACACAAGGGAATACTCTTTGTATTGTGTTTGAGAAAAGAAATAAGATTCTTTTCAGCAGGTAATGCAATTAGAGATCCCTTCTTGTTCACTTCTTCTAGTTTTTTTTTATCATTCTAATCTTTTCAGATGAAACTCCTTTCGTCCCATGAGGCTTACAAATCCTCCATCACAAGGTTCACAAAGAAGAGTACATTACTAGAGCTACACATCACATTAGAGGAACACAATCATATAAAGCAATTAGGTTCCATAGAAAAGTTTGCAAACAGAACTAAACTGGGATTTGTCACCAATCTGTAGTCTTAACAAAACTACCTTACAGGTGATAGACAACAACCACCTGCGCCTCAAACTCAAATAGTTGGGTCGGTAATTGAATTTTACGTCTTCATCCCCTCTAACAATTACCTTACAGTTGACAGATCGATCAATCAACTATGACTCAATCTCAAACTAGTGGAATTCTGCTATGCCCAAAAGATTCGTCATGATTAGACCATTTTTTTGTTGGCTGTCAAACTATCGTAACCCTCCTCCTTTATATGGTCTATGGAACTGGCTGTGTTCTGGGAAGCTCACATAGGTTAAGTTTATAATGGAAGATGCACAGAAGAAAAAGTCGAGTTGCTTTTGTAGGTAGCATGATTGAAATAGTTGGGAAGAAGACATGATGGAGATTGTAACCTTATATTGAAATTAAATGTTCTTATCAAACAAGAAACAAAAAATTATAGAGTCAAAAGGAGCATCAAATATTACAAAAGAGATCTTCAACACACTGTTGGGCTTACCGTATGCATTTCCCATTAAAATTGTGTCCTGGAACCCAACAGCCACGGAAAGTGTAAGAATCATAAGGATCCAATTTATTTCTGGTATATAGATTTGCCCTTTAACATGCTTTGAGGTGTGGACAATCTTGACTCGGGGGAAGCAACCTAGTGCATTCAATTGCTTGACTATGGAGAATGTAGCTGTGATGATGGACTGGCTGGCAACAATGCTCGCAAGGGTAGCAATGACAAAAACAGGCCAATATACACTATCTGTATGAAAGCAATGAGCCACAGTTCGGAAATTGGATATAACTTCATCAACTATCCCGAGAAGAATCTCATTCAAAAGTGAAATAAAGAACTAACCAGGTATTGAATTATAAAAGCTGTCTGGAATAGAAGCAAGATTTTTGGACAGAAAAGCAGCCTGACCCATATACTGTACCACCAAGCAAGGATATACAAGAAATGAAAAGGCAATCTGCAAAGGAAAAAGACTTTCAGATTGACAAGGTGCAAGTTCTAGAAATTCAACTAATCAACTACATTGAAAGATGACACAAAGAAACGGCCACTATAGGCAATATAATCTACCCAGTCAAAAGGATAATCAGCCTAGGGGGTCCCATTTCACAAAATATACAATTTTGGGTGCACTTTGGTTATGTAGTTAATACTGTTTCTTTCAAAAAAAAAGAAAAAAATCCAATCTTAGACACAAAAGTTACTTCAAAGGGTTTCAAATTCCCTTCACTTAGTTGTCATCTGAAGTCCTCTCTGATTAAAACAAATTCATTATCTTAATCCATGTAAACCTTGTTATTTGCTAAAAATGGATCTTTTACATTTTCAAACTGTTACAACAATATTTATCGAATTTGAAAATGAGTATGAAGAAACGGTTTGAGCCACTTATTTTGATTTCTCGAACCATTTGTTCTGGCTAGTAAGATGTTTCACTTAGCCAGGTTGTCTCTTGCCTGCACATGAATTCAGTAGCAGTTCGAAAGGTTGCCCTATTCAGGAATCTCTGGTCAACTTAAATATTCACTATTAAACTGCAACAGAAACCAATTCTTGCTTGTTGCTTCCAACCCAATTATTTTTTTCCTAGTGCTCAGGATTTGACACGAAAGACGTACATGTTGGGTTAAATTAACTAAGAGCACAGCAGTTTCCTGAAGCTGCAAACAGGCTGACTTACCCTCATTGAGCTGGAAGTGAAGTGACCAAGATCTGCAAACATAGCTTCTGTACCTGATGATGGAAACTGAATTATAAAAAAAAAGATTCTAAACTATAAAGGACAAGTTATCTAATCCTTGTTTTACTAACTGGTAAGTATCTGCACGAACAAGTGCTCTTAATTCAAGGATACTTTTTAATCTTGGATATAAGAGATGATATCTTTGATGTACCTGCAACAGAGAGGAGGACACCACCAAGAGAAAACCATCCATGTTTTCTTGTTTCCCTAAAAAACTTGATGATATAATAGGGAGAAAGAGCATGCACAATCTTGGGATTCCAAATTATAACGTTGTAGAGCCCAATCCCAAAAATCGATATCAACCAAACGATTACTATCGGTGCAAACAAAAAGCCAACCCTATGGGTCCCAGAATGCTGTAGAGCAAACAGACCAACCAATATCAGGCAAGAAAGCACCAGCACTTCACCTAGATGAAAAAAACAATTTAATGATCAATGCCTTGGATGGAAGTCACATAAGAGCAACATAAAAGTGATAAAATATTTACCCAAAGAGGTAAATCTAAATAAATCTACCGTGAGATAGGTGTTCCGCAGCAGCCTTGATTCCTGATATGGCCGATATAACTGCCACATTAAAGCTATTCCTAATTAATAAATATACTAAATTGACAAAAATAATGCAAAAGTTCTGATTTTCTGCACTAACATAGGCTTAACAAGGTAGCAAATATGTCATGCTAAAATTTAATATGTTGTCTATCATTTTTCAACTGAGGATCATTTTTCAAATGAGGAAGGAACCAATTTCATAAAACCAAATTAATAATTCTAAATTTATTTTTCCATTTTCTGGGATAAACTGATAGCTTTTAAATTACAAATGCACACCAGCTAATGCCACATACAAGAAAGCAACTACTGTTGGAATTATCAACCTGACATTGCAGGCGTTAGAATACCATCACCAATGACCATGCAAGCCCCCAACAATACAATAATAAGTAAAACTGTACGTGACTTCTTGTGTTTCTCAAGAAATCTCTTTAACGCTGAACACGATGTGGACTGCCCAGCAAAGCCATATTTGTAAGCAGATAGCTCCTCATCAGCTGCTTGTTGGTTGGAAAGTAGACTGAATTTTGCATGTCTACAGAGTAGAGAGTAAAGAGCAAATGTACCACCTGGTAACATTCAAGTATAATTGATCAACACAATCAGGTTCCACAAGAATTATTGGATTCACAGCCTTTTCTTTAACATACCTTCACCATTATCATCAGCACTCAGTACAATAAGTACATATTTGATCAAAGGAATAAGAGTTATTGTCCAGAAGATCAACGAAAATGCACCAAATATTGTTTCTGGAGTCTGATAATCCTGCAACTTCCCCACAAATATACTCTTATAGACATAAAGTGGTGAAGTGCTCAAATCTCCATACACCACCCCAAGACTCTGGTATGCCAATAGTAGATTTCTGGAAATATCCACCAAAGGGAACTGCAAGGCCAAATATAAGAGCCGAGCTGGTTTCATACATAATCAGTAGGTAAATAAATAAACTTGACTCAACAAATTTCAGGCAATGTGATTTCAGTCACAATGTACCCGGAGCTTGAAGTTTTCTTTTTTTTGTTGAGATCTCCTTATTTGGATGAATAAACACTCTACACATGGGAATCTGCTAGTTTTTGGTTGCTGTAATATCTGCCTGACTTATATGGAAGTCTGTATATTGCTTTACACAAGATAGACTGTGGAATGAGAATACTTGCACAGATAGACCCAGAGAATTCTTATTTTTTTCCATTTGTGCAAGGGAAGTGGAGTGAAGGGGATTCGCCATTAAGGTTATTTATATTTTTCTCCTATGGAAAAGAAAAAAATAAAACAAGTGTTTTGCTGCTACATTGCCACTTGATTGGTGATGGTGCAATGAGCGCTTGCAGGAATAATTTTTTGAACTCCAATAGACAGTGTAATATTTTACTTTTACCACATCCCCTATTAGTGTAAGTTAAGATGAAGGAAAAGTAAAAAAGAAATATTATGCACCTTTGATGCCAACTTCCTTTTTTTCCTTTCTAACTGGGGTTGTTCCTCTTGTCCAACGGTAATGACTGATTCCTGGGCCCCACCTGCAGACGTCGGAGGTGGTTGCTCCACATTATGTTGCATGTGCTCGATATCACCTTGGAACATCTATTTACCTGCCATTTGTTTCAAATAATCTATGTTAGATAGAGGAAGAGAGCTGTCAAAAAGAAAGAAAGAAGTTAAGGAGCCAGGATCATAACCAAGGGACAGCCCCCCTCCCTCACAAGATACATCTTGCGTCTATGAGTCGCTATAATTATCCAAGAACACTTTCATCAAAATGTATAAAATAAGCTGTCACGGATATAAGCAAAGGAAGAACAGCAAAAGGTAAGCACCAGCAGGACGATCTTATCAAATGATTTCTAAGCACTTCTAATCCATAATTAATTTGGAGAAAGAGCAGAATTGAAATGAATGATGTAGACGCTTAGTGATCACAAGCATCAAAAAGTGTTATCTTGTAAAACCATTGTATTGCCAGACTGGATACCAACAATGCCAGTTTGATGCAAAGCAACTAAAAGCCTCTAGTGGGTAAATTGAAAATTCCTCTCTAACCAAAAAGCATACATGATACACGAGAAACCGATGCCTAGAGTAATCATTTGAAACATAATAAATAAACTTCTCAGATTTGATTACAAGAGCGAAGAAAAGAGGTTGGAAGAAGATTATCATGTCAAACTTGTTGAAACGGTAGAGAGGGGACGCGCAAGACATAAAGCCCTAGAAGTGGTAGAATTTGCTCATTCTTACACACACCGACTGGCAGCAAAGATAATGCTCGGAAAGCGAATACAAGTCACATTCTTTGACTAATACTCTATTCATCTCAAAATGCAGTTTCTTGTCATTCAAAAATATACAAAAAACAACATGGTCATTAAGTGCCACTTGCAATTCACCACAGCTCAATGAATCTTCTATTTTACTAAGGCTCCTAAAAAGAGGTTTTCCATTCTTTCTTTTTCCTTGAAAAGGGGTGAGGGATTCACAAAGCAGCAAAAATATTTTCCTCACGTACAAATAAAACGTAGTCTGGATGTCTTAATCAAATGATGGGAACTAACCAACTTCCTCTTTTTGTTTAATAACCTGGTGTCCAACCCAACTTGCACACATCTAGACTAATTCCACAGAATACCTATCACCTCCCACCAGTAACACCAGTAACAGGTACCAGGTAGCTCCATCCACCAAGGCTAGGACAAATAAAAAGAAATCACCTAACCACCCACATATCGGATAACTCTGTCCACCAAGGCTAGGACACATGAAAAGACATCACCTAGTGTTTTTGTCGCCATTAGATTTTAGCCAACTTCCTTTTTTCCAAGTCTTTTTCATTTTAATCATCAAATTATCTTTCCTAAATCAATAGAACAACAAACAACATTGCATCTCAATCTCAATCCCAAAAGGACTAGTACATAAGAACCCCTTTCCTTAAAATAATCATTAAATTAGTACAAAAAAAATAGCAAACTCGAATCCCTAAAGTTCAAATCCTAGATAAGCAACATTTCCAAACCATCTCTATGTCCAATTCATTCGACTTGGGACACACATATCACACATATATATTATTCATCATAAATTATTGAAGTAGTAATTTTTACTTAACAATATAAAATCACAAACTAATCAAAAGGGGTTCTTTAGAAAATAACCAATTACCAAGTTTGTTCAACCAATAAAAAGTCACACAGTATAAGTGTAATTTTCCGGCAACGGCGCGATGAATTGTGGTGACGTAAAAGCGGGTTACGGTGGCTGTATTGAGATGTAAGAATTGGAGAAGATAGTAATGGTGTTACTACTACGGTGGGTGGTCAAGATTAGGCCTTCTTCTTCTCCTCCTTGTTCGTCCATGAATGGTGATCTTCTGCTACACTTGGCTCCTTCTACTTGGTCTGCCATTTTCATTCTTGCCAAAAAAATTCATGGATATTAATTACTCTAAGCCTTTGAGGTTTTCATTCAGAAAAAATAATAATATTATATTAGTACTTTATTACTACCAAATATATATTTCTTTTTAATTACGTATCTATTTTAACAAATTAAGAGAGTTTTTTTTTTTTTATTGTTATCTATGTTTCAATTTGTATGATATACTTTGACCTGAACAAGTTTAAGAAAGACTTTTAAAACTTATTGTCTAACCTTGTTTTGGATGGTTGTTACATGTTATAGTGTATTGTATTATTACTTTAGAAACAATGTTGTTTGGTATGATACATAAATATATCTTTTAAATTGGTTTCGGCTGAGATTTATGCCCTCCAACTTTAGACATGCACAAGTAGACATTTAAACTTGTATAAAATTGAACAAGTCGACACACACGTCCTACGTGACAGAATATATATAGGACACCATGTAGACACAAAGTTGTCATGTCGGACGCCACATAAGACGAATGTGTTTATTTGTTCAATTTTATACAAGTTGAAGTGTCTACTTGTGCACATCTAAACTTGGAGGACATAGATGACACTGAAGCTAAGTTGAAGGGGACATTTAGTATTATGTCATGTTGTTTTGATTGTTACTTAAATTTTAGGCACAATACATATATTGGACCCTAAACTTGACTTCAAATTTTAACTTTGACCTCCAACTTTCATAGTGCACAAACAAACACTTTAACTATCCAACAAGTTTTAGGCATAATATATGTTGTTTTGATTGTTACTTAAATTTTATTGTATCATATCGTTTAAATCTATTGTTATGTAACAACAAAATGATCCATTGTGTGTAATGATTGATTTGGTGTGATCTCATCGTTATCTTAATATTTTTTTCTCATTTTTTAAATTTATTATTTAATAATCATATTTTATGCTTTACTTTACATTTTCATAATAGCTCTACCTTGTACCGTGTCTTTTTTGTAGGTTTATCATTCAAATTGTTAATGTGTGACATTATGTAACGACAAAGAATGATATAATTTATTCAAATATTATATTCATTAAAACAATACAACACAATACAATTTGATACATTATGAAATAATACATAACAAACATTAAACAGTGTGTAAGAAAGACTTTTGAAACTTGTGGTCTAAAACAAATCAAAGGTGTTTGTGTCACGCCCCGAGCCTACACCCTGGGCGGGACTAACAATCGAGAACCATTTTGGCCCCAAGCGAACCCTTGCCTGGCTAGACTCTCAGTGAAAGACTTTAAGCATTATTACAAGGATCAAATGCATTTATAAAACAACTGTCTCTATTTAAACTTAGAACGTTTAAGGATAAAACATTCAAACTAGCCATAGATGGCAACTCAAGTCTTATAGCAAAACATTTGAAATACAAGACTAAAGAACTATGACTACTCGTCTATGAAGCCTCTAAAACAAAGAGGGATGTCAGGACAAGACCCCCGATCATCCTAACAACTGAAATACTAAAGCAATGTAAAAGGAGTCCTCCAGAAAGCAAAGAGGCTCACCAACTGACTCTGAGTGCTCAACTGGATCAACGAGGCACTGGATGTTGATCCGGGTTACTTGTGTCTGCATCATAAAACGATGCAGGCCAAATGGCATCAGTACATTGAATGTAGAGTATGCGAGGGGAATACTAATCAAGACATAAGCTTGAAAGGAATCGGAAAAGAATACTAACCTTGGCTTTACTCAACTCATGAATAACTCAACTCAAATGCAAAGTAAAAACAACAATAAAGGTGCCGTTTATACAAAGCATTTAAAATAATAGGTGATAACTCAATGTATTAAAGAGATACAATAACAACTCAATTTACTCATATAATAAAGTAATACTGTGGGAGTTTCTCTAATCGACAACCACCACTATGAGCCTACGTGATGATACAAAGTCTCGCCCACGCTGCCAAAATTGTCCTATAATTTGCCGTCATATAGAACACCTCAACTAAGTGGATTCACTAGTCTATGCTAAAAAGAACTAAGGAATCATCTAAAAAGTATGTTGTAACATCTCGCTAATTGAAAGAACTAGAAAGAGTTAGAATTGGAAATAGTCATTTTAGGAAGGAATGAAAAAAATCTGGAAATTTGTTAAGTTATGTTAAGTTTGAGTTTTTGGTCAACTTAAAACGGCCATAACTCCTAGCACAGGATGAGTTAGGTGTTCTTCTAGATACCGTAGGAAATATCTTGGAATTATCTTTCCAATGCCGCCGAGTTTTCACGATTCCGAGTTCATATGAGTGAGATATGCCTATTGGAAATTGTGTTGTTCAAATAAGAAAAGTGTAATCCGAATTTTGGAAGTGTAGTTTGGTCTTTTCCTTACCAAATTACTTTATTTCATTTTTAAGAGTTTAATTGGGGTATAAACTAAACTTGGTCAGTTTACGCTTTTGAAAACTAAGTTAGGATTTTGAGAGAAGAGAAAAAAAGAGGAGAAGGAGCAAGAATCGTCAAGTTCTTCAAGAATCGCTTGTGGATTTTGTCAAGGGGTGATCCCTATGAGGTATGTGAGATCACATAGAGTTGGGTTAGTTCACCCATGCGCCAATAATGATTCAATTCAGCAAAAAATATTGATTTGAAAGTAAATCCTATGAGTACTCTTGATGAAATTTCGTTTGAATTCTTGTGGGTTAAGTGTTATTGAAGTTTCTTGAGTTTGATTCATGATTTTAAGTGTGTTTTACATTAGAATCTTGCCCATATTGATGGTATAGTTGATTTTAAGTGTTTGGGGAAAGAACCAAGTCGAAATAGGGGGTTTAGAGTTGAAAAACGAAGGAGAAAAGTTGGAGGGCACCTGGGCAGGGGCCTGGGGCGGCGCCCCTCTCAGAGCCCCAAGAAGGGCCCTCTGAAGTTTGGGCTCTGGGGCGTCGCGCCAGCCAGAGCGCCCCACCCCAGCCTCTGAAATTCAAAGACTGGCGCCCCGCGCCTCTCAGAGCCCAGGGACGCCAGTTCTTCCCATTTCTCCCCCATCTTTCCGAACTAGTTCCTTAGCAACTTACCTATGTTTTCTAGTTGATTCCAACACTCTAAGGTAATTCTAAATATCATTAAATCATCCATAAACATGAGATCATGAACCTTGAATCCATAATTCAATTCACGGAAAGTTAAGAGTCAAGTCTAGAAGTTAAGAATCAAGTCAAGAGAAGTTCATAAAGTATTTCAAAAGTCTTTCACAAACTTTTTAGCTTTGTTTTATGACTTAATCTTTGAGTTGACTAAAGGGTAAGAGTAAGAGTTCATTTCTTCAAAGATTATACGGGAACTAAGTATTCCCAAAAGTTAAAATATTTTCACATTTGAGTAAGAAGGGAAACACCGATTTCCAAGAGAGCTTTTAAGGTAAGTTTTGAGTAATTATCTCAAATTAAATAAAGAGTTTTTGTTTTAAAAATATATGAGCTAAACATATTTGGGAGTAGTATTGAGCACTGATATGGGGACGCGAGTTCATAATAACTCAAGTCTCCGTAAACCATGTAGCCATCATGGGTAGTAAATGATCATACTTTTTAGATGACTCCTTAAGTGCTTTTTAGCATAGACTAGTGGATCCACTTAGTTAAGGCGTTCTATATGAAGTCAAAGTATATGACAGTTCTGGCAGCGTGGGCAAGACGTTGTATCACCACTTAGGCTCATAGTGGTAGTTGCCGGTTAAAGAATTTCGCACAATAATTATATTACTTAATTATATGAGTAAATTGAGTTGTTATTGCATTTCTTTACCAAAATAATTTGCTATCTACTGTTTTAAATGCTTTGTAGAACTACACCCTATTATTGTTGTGTACTTTGCATTTGAGTTAAGTTGTTCATAAGTTGATTAAAAAGCCAAGGTAAGTGTTTCTTTCAGATTCATTTCAAGCTTAAGTTATGTTTAGTATTCCCCTCGCATACTCGTACATTCAATGTACTGATGCCATTTGGACTGCATCTCTTTTATGATGCATACACAGGTAACCAGGATCAGCATTCAGCGCCTCGTTGATCCAGTTGAGCACTCAGAGTCTGTTAGTGAGCCTACTTGCTTTCCGGAGGGCTCCTTTTTACATTTATTTCTAGTTTTTCAGTTGTTAGGATGATCGGGGGCCTTGTCCCGACATCCCTCCTTATTTTAGAGGCTTCATGGACAATTAGTAGTTTAATTGTCTTTACATTATTATTTCTTATGTTGAGACTTGAGTTGCCACTTTGGCCAAGTTGAATGTTTGACTTTTAAACGTTCTAAGTTATTCTATTAAACAGTTGAGCAGAGATGCATTGAATCTTTGTATTAATGCTTTTAAGTCTTCCGTTGAGTAAGTAAGCCAGGCCAAGCATTCGTTTAAGGCAATCAATGGTTCTCGAGTACCAGTCCCTCCCAAGGTGTAGTCTCGGGGTGTGACAGAACTCGTCCCATATCAGTGCTCAATACTACTCCCAAAATATACTCAGCTCATATGTTTAGAAATAAAACTCTTTATGTGGTTTGAAATAATTACTCAAAACTAGCTCAAAGGCTCCCTTGAAAATCAGTGTTTCCTCTCTTATTTAAATGTGAAAACATTTACTCTTTGAGAATAATTAGTTCCCATATACTCTTTTTGAAGAAATGAACTTCATTTGTTACTCTTACTTAACTCAAAACTCAAGTCTTAAAACAAGATTAAAACATTTGTAAAAGACTTCTTGAAAAGACTCTATGAACTTTCTAGACTTGACTCTTTACTTTTCTTGAATTTGAATTTATGGATTGAAGGTTATGATTCAAGTTTATGGATGATTTCTAGGTGTTTAGAAGTCATTTAGAGTAGTACGAATTAATAGGAAGTGTTAGTACACTTTAGAAGGACTTAAACAGGCTAAACGATGAAAAATGGGTGGGGGCAGACGACCCAGGCGCGTTCCTGGCGCGCCGCGCCAGCCCCTAAGTTACTGGGGCTCATTTCTGGCGCACTGCTGGCGCGCCGCCCCAGCCTTCCTGGCGCTACGGGTGGGCGCCGCGCCAGCCCCTCCCCTGGCAAACCCGACAAACTTTTCAACTCATTTTCTGATCTAAATTTGACTAAACTCGATCCCTTTTCTCAAATTCTCTTTAAAATCAGATACTTAAAACATATACACAAAATATAACTCAAACAACTCAAGGAATCAACACTTTAATCTCAAGAAACTCCTCAACCCCAACCCAAATTCAAGAATGAAAGCAATTCAAGAACACCCATCAAGAACATTCAAACTTCCAATCTTCTTATCACGAATTCACGCTGAATTAAAAATGTTTGGCACGTGGGTGAACAAACCCAACGTTATGAAAGTCT
>JAJOOO010002541.1:0-62194 GCA_029582685.1 Solanum piurae
ATGCATGGTTTCCAACTAAATGTCCTCTTAAAAGCATGTTTTTGCATGGTTATCATACTTAGTGCATTCTTGTACTAACACCATTCTTCTTCATCTTTTTACACCAAGTGTAGGTGGTGGTGGCTAAAGGACTTTCCTAGAAGGGATGAGCTTGGCTTACTATTCCCAAGTTCGAGTGTGTCCTTAAAGATTCAAGGACCTTTATGTTAAAGAGTTTCCTTAAGTTTAATGTATTAGATAGTAGTTTCTTTTTTATTGTAAGGGTCGTGTCCCTCTTGTGTGGTAGTCGTGTTTTAAGATGGCTACTTTGAGACGTAGTATCCCGATTTTGTATTAAAGGTTTAAATGAGGTGACTTTCCAAGTCTTGTGTTATATTATGAATTTTTTTAAATTTTCCGCTATTTTTCTATGATAATGCTATGACGAATGCTAAGGGATTGTATAAGACCTCCGAGAGGTCGAATACGCCGGTAACGACTAGGGGGTGCTCTCGGGTCGTTACAACCTATTAGGGAAACTTCACCCAACTCAAACAAACTTATAGAAGATCTACACCTCCTACCATAGAATGCCTCAAATGGAGCCATACCAATACTCTAGTGATAGCTATTGTTATAAGCAAACTCAATCAAAGTCAAGTGATCATCCCAATTACACCTTAAATCAATTACACAAGCTCTTAACATAACTTCCAATGTTTGGATAGTACACTCAGCTCACCCATCAGTTTGTGGATGAAAAGTTGTACTAAGATAAACACGAGTACCAAGATCTATAGGAAAAGATCTCCAAAACTGGGAAGTTAATTGGATACCACGATCGGAGATAATGGATAAAGGCACTCGATGCAACTTTACAATTTCTCTCAAATTTAACTTAGCATAATCTTCCACCGCAAAGAAACCTTGACGGATATGAAATGTGCCAATTTTTTCATTCGATCTACTATAACCAAAATCGAGTCATGTTATCACCGAGTGCAAGACAAACCAACAATGAAGTTCATATTTACATTTTCCCACTTCCAAGTAGGAATGCTAATGTCTTGGGATAAACCTCATGGTTTCTAATGCTCAACTTTCACTTGTTTACAATTAGGACACTTAGCCACAAACTTCTCAATATCCTTCTTCATCCCATTCCACTAATAGATCTCTCGCAAATCACGGTACATCTTGGTGGCTCTCGGGTGAATGGAATATGATAACGCTCAACTACACTTCATCCAATTGTAAGTGTAGGCGATCACAATCTAGTATAAACCAAACAAAGAGTTGGGGTCGATCCCACATGGAAGGATACGGTAAATAATTCAATTACAAAGTGCAATATGTGTTCTAATCGATTGTAGGAATATAAATTATGCGAATCATTAATGTAAATTGAAGGGGTTGACAACTAATGTCAAATGGGGGGATTAGGTTTGTCAATTAACAACTACTAAAACAGGGGAGTAATCAAGTAGAAAAGGGATTCTTGGGGATGTGATCGATTAATTGCCAATTTCGTTATACGAGTGATTACTAATTACTAGAAATTGTTTAACTTTAGTGGGTGGGATAGAGTTTAGATGCAATACCTATATCTGATCAACTATTACGATTCAAGTGAGTCCTCTCAAACCTCGACAAACATGAAATTTATGAACTGCCCAAAACCTCAAATAATCTTCTCTCTCGAGCTAGATTGATCGAATTTAGATTTCACTCTTTCAAGTTGAGCCCACAACAACACAATAACTACAATCATCAATTGATAACCTTAATTCTAAAACCTCTTTTCAAGCAAGCATATAATACTAGACTAAAACTTCATTTGTAGCTACAATTCATGAGTTAAGACTCAATTATCAATCGAACCCACTTCAAAACAACAATTAAATCAGTAATTACTAACACCCATAAGCAAATTTAGACAAGTAATCATATTATCACACCCCAAAGAATTGGGGTTTTAGCCACACATTGTAAAAAGCAAAAAAATTACCAATTATATTCTCCATAAGATGAGTAAGAAAATTCCCGTCTTTACAATGCTTGAAAGAAACTTAGAATTAACACCCAACATCAAATTCTACTTAAAAACATAAAAAAACTTGTTTGGATAAAAAACTCAGAGTTTAACAATGTCAGGACATGATTTTTTTCTCTCTCTTTTTGAAAATCAATTTATACATTCCCATATTTTTGCCTTCAGGGTTACTCGGCGGTATAAGTCGAGCGTCACTGACCAGGTCGGTAACGCGCCAAATACTCCTCTCCATCAGCTTTTTAGCTTGAGTTTTCACCCTTTTTATGTTGTGACTTACGGTGAGAGAGGTCGGGTTCACCAACCTGATTGGCGATGCACCAATTGTCCTTTATGATCACCATTTTTTGTTGCATCTCCATTAATTGTTATGTAAATTTAGGCTAGCTGAGACTCCTTCACCAATCCAATCAGTGTGTCGTTGAAGGATACTTTCAACCGCTGAGTGGCCTTTGTCCAAGGGCTAATATGCTGTAACTTTAGGCGAGGTTAAGGACCCCTGGATATACCTTGAGTTTACTATATTTTTGATGCATTTTACTTAAAGTTTGTGTGTTTCTAGAGCTATATTGTATTAGAAATAATGTTTTGTGTATTATGTTTGTAGGAAATAAGATTGGAGGTGGCTGATGAAGATTTTGAGCTGGAAGTTGCAGAAGTGGCCACCAACAGAGCCACCCACGGACCGTAAGTCGATCGATGGGCTGTGGGTGGTCAGTCCTAAGTCCTGGTCTAGGAAGTTGAGTTTTAGTAATCAATCCTTGGAGTGCGAGGAAGGACCGTAGACTAGTCCCTGGACCGTGGGTGAGGCATTGTAGGTGGAACATTAGGGAAGTCATACAAGTGTGAAACCACGGAGCAAGATGAAAGACCATAGGTCGACCCACGGTCCACCCTACACGTCCTTCATTGATGATATGGGAGTAAAGGTTCCAATAACTAATCAATTTCTAAGTGTTGAACCACGTAGGGTAACCTATGGACCGTAGGTCGACCTACAGTCCGTAGGTCGTGTCGTCGACAGAAGCTGCGTTCCAATAATTTATTTCCTTATTTTGTTTCCTTTTTAATTTAGGACTTTTCTTCTATAAATATGAGTTATAAACCTCATTTTTGGGGGTTAGACATTATTGTAAACTCTTAGTTTTTGATGTTTTGGGAATTAACTTGCAAACTTTAGGTATTTGATTTCTGAAATTTGTTTGATACAATTTTCATTTTGAATTTCAATTCAAGATTTGGGTTTTCATCTATTCTACTTGCAAGTTCATGAATTCTTCTTATCTAATTATGAATTGTGAATTCTCAAGCATGAGTAGCTAAATCCACAGCTAGGATTGTGAGAACCATGAGCAGTTAACGAAGTATGAATAATAATTAAGTAATTCTTGAATAGTGTTTATGCATGTATTGTTAATTCTTTCTCTTAGAAGTGTTTTTAATGAGTGCACGCGTTAGAACTCGCCTTGTTGGTACTTGCCGGACCAAGGAGGTAGTTAATGAGAAAAGAATTAACATAAGATATTTAGTGGATGCTATCTAATAGTCTAATATCAATTGGTGCGAGGGTGAAAACTAAGCCATACATTGATGTGATGTCTAATCTGGGGTAAAGGTAAGGGTTAGTAAAGCATACACCCGTAGTCGGACCAAGGTGCGAGGTGAAATTCTCTACCTGGAGGATCAATCATTTAGGGATACCGAACTTACAAACTTTGCATGTAAAACACTAGGAAAGAATTTCTATTATTAGGATTACTGTTTTAAGAGCTTTTGGGGAACACACATACCCTAGTTTCTTTTTAATGGTGATAACTCAAAGTTTGAATGTTGCTTACTTGTTACTTAATCAACAATCTGTTACTTACTTACAAACCCCCCCCCCCTTTGTTTACATGTCTCAGAAATAGTTTGACTAAACGAATATAATAGTGAGTTAAGTTTAAGTTTGAACCATATTCCTCATGGGATCGACCCCAACCTACAAGTTGGGTTCTTTATTTAACAACGATTGCTTATACTTCTTTAGGGAGGTGTAATTTGAGCGTATCAAATTTTGGCACCGCTGCCGGGGAATACAACTTTTAGATTAAATTTAACTACATTATTGAACTTTCGTAAAGTATTTCTTGATTTTATGTTTTGCTTTTGTTTTTGTTTTCTACAGGTTTCTACTATAGTGTTTGCCAAGTACATGGAGTCGAGGCGAACCATTAACTCCCCTACGACTTAGAGTTGAGAAGAACTTTGAGAAAAATGAACAATCAAGGGGTCTATAATAATCCAATCATTGAGGAATATGAGGATGAAGATGAATTGCAGCCTCCTGGAGTTGGTAATATGAACTCTCATGTACATGGTGGTAATCTAATCGGAGATGCTGAGAGGGTACATAATCCGCTAGCACCTAGGTTGTGTGATAAATACGGGGTTGACTACAATACCGCTGAATCAGAAGGACCTATTGTTCTTCCTCCTCAACCTCCAAGGCATACATTTGTGGTAACTAGCAATCTGATATCAGCAAGTTATTACAGCGAGAGGGTTGTTTTCTGGTCTAGCTTCGGAAGATCCACATGGTCACATGGCTAAACTGAGAAGTGTTTGCAAGAGTTGTGTGGGACGACCATAATTGGATATGAATGCCATAGGTTTGAGAGTCTTCCCTCTGTCATTGGCTGGTGATGCTGCGGTGTGGTTTTCTGAGCTTCCATATAATTTGATTCATACATGGGACCAACTGCATAGGTGTTCTTGGAAAATTATTTTCTGATGTCTAAGAAGCTGAACCACAAGGATAAACTGAACAATTTCGAAGCACTAACTGGAGAGTCTGTAAGCAGTTCATGGGATATGTTACTGCATTCATAAGAAGTGTTCCAAATCACTTCATTGATGATGAGTCACTGAAGGAGTATTTCCACAGAGGTCAGGATTACAATGGAAAGGTTGTGCTAGATACTATTACTGGAGGATCGTATGGTTAGTGCACTTTTGAGGAGATCACTAAAAAGTGAGAGAAGATTTCCCAGAATAATAAGGCATGGAGCACTTGAAAGGTGAATACTAGTCAAAACATATTTGCAGTTCAAACTACACCCAGCGAAGCCAATTATGATATTCATGAAGAGATGGCTCAAATGACGACAAAATTGGGTTTGGTATTAAAGCATGTGAGTGAAGGTGCAGAAAAAGTGAATGCGGTAAACAATTTGACCAGACCTCTACCACCACCACCATCAATTGATGAATGTTACTATGAAGAGGATGCATATTTGCTGAATGATCAGACGGGGGGTTTCCAAGCCAACACCCAAGGTTCCAAGTCAGATAATTGGTGCCAAGGCCAAGGAAACCAAGGTCAGAACAATGGAAACTACAATCAAGAGGGAAACTATGTCCGGGATGGGAACTACAATAGTGATAACGACTACAACCGAAAAAACTATGGACAATGAAATGAGAGATTTGGGCCCTATGTTTCACCTCTGGCAATAGAGAGGTTGGGGGTAGTATGTCACACATTGAGGACATGATGCAAAATATGATGAAGAAGTTTGATTCAACTGATGAGAATGTCAAAGAGATGCGAAATGACTTATCTGGAACTGTTCAAAAAGTTGATGCCCATGCAGTGTCGATCAAGCAGCTTGAGCAGCAGTTTAGTAAGTTGTCCACTACTGTGAACCCACATCAGCCTGGCACACTTCCTAGCAACACCATCCATAATTCGATGAATGATGGACATTGTATGACAATCACTACTCGATGAGGTAAACAGACCATTGATCCCCCTATACCGTCTGAGGTTGAAATTGTGGTAGAAAAAGATGAAGATGAGATTGAGGTTACTAGAGAGTCTAAAAATGCTACAGAGAAGGAAGCGGAGGTAACCCTAAAAGTTGTTCCGATTCCTAGACCTCCACATCTATTCCCATAGAGATTGGTGAAGAAGACCGAAGAAGGAAAATACCGCTGGTTCATAACTATGTTGAAACAACTTTCCATCAACGTGCCAATGATAGAAGCTTTGGAGAAAATGCTTGGGTATGCAAAATGTATGAATGATTTGGTGACCAAGAAGAGGGCCATTAGCTTTGAGAATGATGAGAGGTTGCAACATTGCAGTTCCATTGCTACTAGGTCACTTGTCCAAAAGAAACACGATCCTGGAGCTTTCACTATTCTTTGTACCATCAGGATTTTGCAATTTGCCAAAGCTTTGTCTGATTTGGGTGCTAGCATCAACTGGATGTCGTTGTCCATTTATAAGAAGTTGGGTTTAGGGGCTCCAAAACCGACTATGATGCGTCTACTCATGGTCGATTGAACTGTGAAGAAGCCCATTGGTGTCCTCCAAGTTGTCCTTCTGAAAGTAGAGTCGTTCATTTTTCTGGCGGATTTTGTGATACTAGATTTTGAGGTTCCCATCATCTTAGGGAGACCATTCCTTGCTACTGGGCGTGCCTTAGTCGATATGAAGAGAGGGAAGATGAAGTTCTGACTGAATAATGAGGGGGTACCTTTTAATATATGTAGGTCTATGAAGCAGGAAATCGATCTCAAGTCGGTATCAGTGGTGAATCATATTGTGGAGAGAGGTTCTAATGTGTTTATTGAAGAGAAGTGGGGTGTTGATGCACTAGCAGCGGTAATGATGAAGTTTGATGGTGAAGGTATTGAAGACTATCATGAATTAGTTGCCGCACTTGATAAGTTAAAATTTTCTTCCAAACCAAAAATATTGGAGTTAGATATGAAGAATCACGACTCTCCACCTACAAAATCATCTGTTGAAGAGCCTCCAAAATTTGAGCTCAAGGATTTACCATCTCATTTGAGGTATGTATTCTTGGGGAAAGATGGCACTTTATCGGTAATCATTGTTGCTGATTTGAGTGTAGAATAATTAGAGGCATTGATTTATGTGTTTAAAAGGTTCAAGCGAGCTATTGGATGGACTATTGCGGGCATTATTGGGATTCCTCCTGGCATTTGTTCTCATAAAATCCAACTACCGGACAACAAGCCAAGTATTGAGCACCAAAGGAGACTTAATCCACCTATGCAAGAGATAGTGAGACAGGAAATCCTCAAATCGTTGGATGCTGGAGTCATATACCCCATTGCAGATAGTAGTTGGGTCTGTCCTGTTCAGTGTGTACCTAAGAAAGGTAGGATTACGGTGGTTCCTAATGCAAAAAATGAGATGGTCCCAATGGGGCCAGTGACTGGATGGAGAGCATGGACTACCGCAAGCTAAATGCCTAGATATAAAAAAATCACTTCTCGATGCTGTTCATGGACTAGCAGGATCGTCTTAGTGGTAAGGGTTGGTATTGCTTTCTAGGTGGTTATTCGGGCTACAATCAAATCTCCATAACTCTGGAAGATCAAGAGAAAACCACCTTCACTTGTCCATATGGGATTTTTGCCTTCAAAAGGATGCCATTTGGGTTGTGTAATGCTCCACCGACTTTTCAGAGGTGTATGATGTTGATAATATTAGATTTGGTAGTGGACACGATTGAGGTATTTATGGATGATTTCTCTGTGGTAGGTGACTCGTTTGAAGGTTGTTTGATGCATCTGGTCGAGGTAATGAAACGATGTGAAGAGTGCAATTTTGTGCTCAATTGGGAAAAGTGTCACCTCATTGGGAAAGAAGGTATAGTACTGGGTCATCGGATTTGTGAGAAAGGTATTGAGGTCAATAGAGCCAAAGTTGAGGTAATAGAAAAACTTCCACCACCTATCTATGTTAAAGGTATTAAAAATTTTCTTGGGCATACAGGTATTTACCGGAGGTTTATCAAATATTTCTCTAAAATTGCACATCCATTGTGCAAACTACTTGAAAAGGACTGTAAGTTTGACTTTAATGATGCTTGTCTGAGAGCATTTGGAGAGTTAAAAGCAAGGTTGGTATCAACACCTATCATTATTTCACTGGATTGGGGGCAACCGTTTGAAGTGATGTGTCATGCGAATGGGGTGGCACTTGGTGTGGTATTGGGACAGTGGTGAGAGAAGATTCTTCATTCGATATACTATGCCAACAAAGCTCTGAATGTGGCTCAAAAGAACTATACTGCGACTTAACAGGAACTCCTTGTTGTGGTTTTCGCATTCGAGAAATTTCGATCCTACTTGCTTGGTACTAAGGTCAAAGTGCATACTGACCATTGTGCACTGAGGTATCTGATGGCTAAAAAGGATGGAAAATTGAGGCTGATTAGATGGGTATTGTTGCTACAAGAGTTCGATTTTGAGGTGAAGTATAGAAAGGGGACATAAAATCAAGTTGCCGACCATTTGTCTAGATTAGAGGAGGAAGGTATGCTCAAGTTAGGAGATGGGCTGATATTAATGATGCATTCCTAGACGAACAAGTATTGGCTGCTTCTTATGATCTTATCCCTTGGTTAGCAAATTTTTCTAACTACTAGGCAAGAGATTTGGTTCCATCGGATTTGTCATTTCACCAAAGGAAAAATTTATGTTTGGTGTGAAGAAGTTCTTTTGGGATGAGCCTTACTTGTTTCGTATTTGTGCTGATGGGATTATTCGTCGTTGTGTGGACGAGGTTGAGATGATGAGTATACTAGAGGCGTGCCATTCATCGCCTGTTGGTAGGCACCATAGTGGTATTCAGACTGCTCATAAAATCTTGAAGTGTGGGTATTATTGGCCTACCATCCACCAAGATGCTCATGAATTCGCCAAGTCTTGTGACCGTTGCCAAAGAGAAGGAGGAATTTCAAAGAAGCAAGAGCTACCTATAAATCCGATATGGTGATTGAGTAATTTGATTTCTGGGGCCTTGACTTCATGGGTCCATTTGTACATTCACATGGGATGAAGTATATTCTTGTTGCGGTTGACTATGCATCTAAATGGGTGGAAGCAATTGCGCTTTCAAACAATGAGGGAAAGAGTGTCACCGCATTCGTGAAAAAAAAGTATCTTCTCCATATTTTGGTACACCTAGGGCGATTATCAGCGACGGAGGTTCTCACTTTTGTAATAAGTTGTTAAAGGAATTTCTAGAGAAATATGGAGTTTGTCACAATGTAGCTAATCCTTACTATCCGCAGTATACTGGGCAAGTTGAGGTCCCAAATAGAGAGATAAATCATATCCTTACAAAGACCGTGAACTCTAACAGAACGGATTGGCCAAGAAAGCTTGATGATGCTCTATAGGCCAATCACACTGCATTCAAGACTCCCATAGGTATGTCCCCCTACCAACTTGTATATGGGAAGTCATGCCATTTGCCGGTAGAGCTAGAGCATAAGGCAATGTGGGAGATAAAGAAGTTGAATTTGGATTGGGGTGCCGCATCGAGTCAAAGATTGAATGACATGAATAAGCTTGATGAGCTTCGCCTAAAAGCATATAAAAGTTCAGCTTTGTACAAGGAGAAGATGAAGGAGTATCATGATCAAAAGATTGAAAAGTGTGAATTTGTTGTGGTTGATCTGGTGCTTTTATTCAACTCAAGGTTGTGCTTGTTTCTTGGCAAGCCCAAGTCCAAGTGGATCGGGCCATTCAGAGTCACGCAAGTATTTCCACATGGAGCAGCCGAGCTTGAGAACAAGGAGGAAACAAGGTTCAAAGTGAACGGGCAGAGGATCAAGGTCTACATGGGGAAATCAAAGAGTGTGCAAGAAGTGATTGAGGCCTATTATCTTGATGAAGTCTGAGTAATCAAGATGTCTGCATCGTCCCGCGACGTTAAATCTAGCGCTGCTAAGGAGGCAACCCATGATGATGTACAATCTAGCCAACTATAGGTTTTTCTTTTCGATATAAGAGTTTGCTCATTTCTTTTTTATTTTTGTAGCTCTTTAGATAGGTTTTTATTTTTATCTTTTAGTGTTGGCTAGATATAGAATAGGGTCCATGTCTAAAAAGTGTCCAGAAAATGTAAAAAGAAAGTCCTAATGGTTGCTATGTGTGCAGGGACGAAAAGGCAAAATCTGTAGAATATAGTTGTGCAGTGGTCTATGGGTCCCATCGAGGGTCCATTAGTCAATCCACGTACCGTGAATGGCGTCCGTAGATCCCATGTACGTTTTCTAATTTTCCCAAGTGTCAGAGTGACATATGGAACGTCGAGGGACTCTCGTGGGTCCAACCTAGTGTTTCTGCCTGACCCAACCCGGACCCCTTTTTATTAAAACACTTCATTTTTAAAACATTCCCCCCTACCATATTTCTCCCCCAACCGTTACAAGCGTTCATTCATCCCATTAATCACCCCCAAATCAATCCCAACATTCCCATATCAATCCTTCATCTCCCATATCTCCCTTTTTCTCCCTAATCACTTCTATTTTCTTCCCCAACGTTTCCAAGGTCCGAGTTTGGTGTCGAAGGCTAGAAAAGGTTCAAGGTTCTTCATTGCACTAACACACTTACCAACTTTGATCACTTGTAAGGTAAACGATTTCGACCCAACTTTGAAATCACTGTTCATTGTTCACATCACGAAATCACAAAGTTGAAACTTGACCTTGGGTTGTTAATCTCCTATTTGAATGTTAAATTGTAAACACCCTTAGAATGATAGTATGTGAATGTGTTATAATTTAAAACACGTAAATTTGTTAATAGGTCTAAATTAGAAATTTTGACTTAGGGTTGTTCAATGGTTTTGTGTAACTGTGAATAAAATTGAATGATCGCAACCCTAAGAATGATGAACCACCAAAATATGTGTTGAAATGCATGTGTAGGCCTAGTTTGATGGTGTGTTTGTTGAAATATGGCATTAAGTGTGATTTCAAAAATTGAAACCTAGCACAGAACTGACCCACGACTTCAACCCACGGACCGTAGGTCAACCTACGGATCGTAGGTCGAAGTCCGTGGACCAGTGGCACATACTAAAATTCTTAAGTGTCAAACCACGGTGTGGACTACAGTCCGTCGTTCTATCGATGGACCGTTCTACATATCAGTGGTTCCCACATCAGAGACCTAACTTTGGGTACTCTGACCTACGGAGTGGACCCACGAGCCATCGTTCCATCGACGGACCGTAGGTACCTCCCGTAGGTCAACAATTCAGCTAATGTCCAAAAAAATTTGTAGTTTTTGTTTGAGTACAATTCTTTTTCTAAAAATCTTCCATATGTTATATTGCCTTGTTTTGGTACTAACAACTCTTCCACAAGTACCATGGCTGCAAACAAAGCTGTTACTTATGCACGAGGGGGAAAGTTCAAGTTTGTCTCCCCTTCCCGATGTATGATAGATGTCGACAGTGATACAAAGTACGTCCCACCTGCCACCAGGGTCTCCCCCACTGCCTCCGCACTACTAGGAACATAGCACAACAGGTTAGCTCTGACGAGGTCACTGCCCCCCAGTCTGAAGATGGAGCATACAAATCAGAGTATAGGTTGGCTTAGAGTCACAGTCCGACTCTAGTTCTCGCGGTAGTACCGCTTCTTCATCTGATGCAAATAGCACAGGCGACAACTCAAAACCTACTAGAGTTGAGCCTGCTCCTAAGGCTGATGAGCTGAACAAATGGTGTGTCCCTAGCAAGTATCAGATTTATGAGAATGGTACGATGTTAAATGAGCACCAGAGGATGACCAGAATCTTGAATGAGGAGTGTAGGGTCCTTACGGGCAGCCTCCACATTGCAACAACTATTGAGAAGCTCTTCCGAAGAAACCGATGCAAGAGAATGGAACGGATCCCCATAAAATATAATAAGGAGATAGCCAGAGAGTTCTATGCCTCTTATGCTACCACCATAAGAAATTCCATCTATAAAAGGGCCAAGCCCATAGCTTACCCTCCGCTTCAATCCACATTAGTGTGGTGTTGCACAGTCGACATCCCAGAGGTCACGATTTGCAGGTTGATATATGGCCCAACCCATACTCTACCCATCAATACAATAGAGTACGACTACAGGATGAGCATCATTCAGAGAAAGATATTTCATAGAAATGCCGAGTAGAGGAAGACACTATTAAGGTGGATGGACTATCACATTGCCAAAGATGGAAAGCGGGTTGAGTGGGTACGTACTCCCAATATGGGCATTAGGAAGGCATCATTGAGCTTCGCTGTAAATTTCTTCTGGTTGATGGTTCGAAATAGACTGCTGACAATGTGGTTACATGGGACCGGGCTGTGATGCTAGCAGCCATGTTGGAAGGTTTTGAGATTGACTTTGCCCACATCCTTATTGCGGAGATCCATGAGAGGGCCTTCAAGGCCACCACAACCATGCCCTTCCCGTTCCTTATTTTCAGCTCAGCAGGGATGCTTCTGTGCCCGTTTGGCATTGCGACTGATTTCTTGAGGCGACCAAGACTCTGGACATCGACCTCATTCGGGATAATGCAAACATAGTTGCACCTCAAAGGGAGCCACATGTTGAGGTACAACCTTTGGGTGATGATCGTTCTGTGGATGTGGAGAAAATGTAGGCTTATGACACTTCCATTATAGCTCCTACAACGGATGCCAAGGCTCCACCATCTTCGGCCACTAGTCAGGGCCCTAACTCATCCTGAGTCACTCCTCTTTAAGGTCCACTCCCGTTCCTCTATCTCGACATCAGAAGCTGGAGACACATAGGGCCATACTACTGCAACATATGAAGTCGTAGATGCAACTCTATATTGCGGAGTCTGAGACGAGAATGGAGCAGATGATTGATGAGAAGATTCAGGACCTTCATAAGCACATGGATGCTTTCGAGTTGAGAGTATTGGAGAGGCCATCCCCGACCATCGATGTGACAACCTTCCAATAGGATTTGGCTAGCCTTCGTGCTTATGTTACTACACTTCCAGCCCCTACTGAGACTGAGCTAGAGTTTGCCCCTACGGCACCGGATGATGAGGTGGTGATGACTGCTATATTCGGCGATACTATGCCGCCACCAGATTCTTCTCATCATGCTGGGAAGCGCCACCACTCCAACCACATTTCTGATGCTGATGAGGATCTCAAATTGAAGAAGAAGGAGCACTAGCAGTTGGAGGAGGTCACGAGAAAGTCGATATTTGATGAGGACATGAGACATTAGCGGGCCCGTTAGGTGAGCGTTGGCCTGTCTAGAATTCCAAGCTCTACTGAGGGTGCTACTTTAAGTGGTGAGGGTGCTATTGATGGCGTCCTAAGTCTTAATCTAGTGGGCTCAGGGAATCCAGACCCACCCGGTTCTTGAGAGGTTTTCGGCGCATTTGCGCCACAACTTTTCTTCACCCTATGCTTTACTTTTGCTTTTTGTGCATTGAGGGCAATTGCAGCTTATTTTGTTGGGGTGGGGTAAATGGATTGTGAGTGATAGGGTGAAGTCTGAGTAACCCAACTCATAATCCTCCTTTGGGGTTTTCTTGCCGGTGTTCTTTTTCCCAAAAGGACTATTTTACATTCTATTGAACTGGAATGTTTAGGATTGTATGTGTAAAAGTAAGTAGAATAATGAAAGCATGATGGCAGAAAAAGACTGAAATTGATACCCGTCCAAAAAGATTTAAATGTGCTAGAACTTTAGGCTTGATGAGTTGAATACGCTGGATCTCATTATGACATGATAAGGAACCAATTTGACCTAATTACTTAAGCTAAAACTTGAACTGGTTAATCTAATAATGAAACAGTGTGCCAAGTGTGTGTGAGAAAAGTTTGAATATTCATACAGTTTGTGCCAATCTAGAACTTTCCACGTTGGTCCTGCTAAGATAATCTAGGCTAGAAGTTGGGAAATGATCATAACTCCTTGTTCAAATAAGTCCACTCAAGCCTAAAATGATCCAACCAAATGAAATAAATATTCCCTTTGGTCCAAATGTTTGGGCCTATTATAGACCACTTCTTTCAATACACCTAACACACCTTCCCTAAAAATTTTTTTTTGCCCCTGGTCCCTCCTTGAACGTGTGCACTTTGACTTAGGACAAAAACATAAGTTGAGAGTGGCTAATTCAAAAAGTTACCTTGATCTTGGCCCCAGTCCGACATCGGTTATTGTGCACCTCAACTCATGCAAAATACATAAGTTGAGGGTGGCTATTAAAAAGGAAACCGAAAGAAAAAGGGTATGAAAAGAGTTTTGTGTTAAAGAGAGAAAAAGAAAAGAAAAGATAGAAAAAGATGTGACTTTATTCAAAATAAGCAAAAAGATGAATAGAAAAAGTGTTGAAAGAAAGAAAGAAAAATGAAGCAAAACAAAAAAAAGATAAGTGCAAAATATGAGCTATAAAGTCAAAAGTCACATCTGTGTTGAAGAGAGTCAAGGGAAAGAAAAGAAGATGAAAGGACGTCAAGAATATGTTGAGAAAAGAGATAAAAAGTCAATGTAATGTCAAGGAGGCCAGAAAGTCAATAAAAAGTACCCAAATGTCCCATACATGATCCCGAGCCTACGTTACAAGCTAAGAAAATCCAATAGTGATCCCAGTGACTAGTTTGGAGAATCTAAGTAGTGAAAATAAGGGCAAGCCTATGGTATTGAGCACTAACTGTACATGAAGTCACTTTTGACCGTGAGTGTTGAATGAATCCTTAAAACTTGAAATTCATATCTATTCTGTGTGAAAAAGGATTTCTTTTGAAGTGAGGGCACTAGTTACATTATCGGACAATTGATACTTTGGTGATTGGATTGTGAAAGGTGTATGCTGTGATGGATGTTGGTCGATCTATGTCATATTTTGATCCGTATGAGTTAGCTTGTTGAGTTTAGATGAAAAGATTTGCATTAGTGTGATTGAACTGATTGAAAAGGCACATGTGATTGCTTGAGTTTGTATGTCTATTTCTACATAAGTGTCGTTTAGATTTTAGTGTATCGCTTGAGGACAAACAACAAATTTAAGTTGAAGGTGTTGATATACCGTGAGTTTACGGTATTTTTGATGCATTTCACTTAATGTTTGTGTGTCTAGGGATATATTGTATTAGAAATAATGTTTTGTGTATTATGTTTGTAGGAAATAGGCTTGGACGCGGCTGATGAAGATTTTGAGCTGAAAGTTGCATAAGTGGCCACCAACGGGGCCACCCACAGACCGTAGGTCCATCAACGGGCCGTGGGTGGTCAATCGTAATTCCTGGTCTGGGAAGTTGAGATTCAGTACTCCATTCACGGAAAGACAGGATGGACAGTAGACCAGTCCACAGACCATGGGTGAGGCATCGTAGGTGGAACATCAGGGAAGTCTGACAAGTGTGGAACCACAGATCAAGACGACGGACTGTAGGTTCACCCACGGTCCGTCCTGCACATCCGTCATTGATGATTTGGGAGTGAAGGTTCTAGTACCTTATGAAAAGTTTCTAAGTGTTGAACCACGGAGGGTGACCTACGGACCGTAGGTCGACCCATGGCCTGTAGGTCGTGTCACCGACAGAAGTCGCGTTCCAGCAGTTGATTTCCTTTTTTTGTTTCCTTTTTAATGTAGGACTTGTTTTCTATAAATATGAGTTATAAACCTCATTTTTGGGTGTTAGACATTATTGGAAACTCTTAGTTTTTAGTGTTTTGGGAATTAACTTGCAAACTTTAGCCATTTGATTTCCGGAATTCGTTTGATACAATTTTCACTTCGAATTTTAATTCAAGATTTGGGTTTTCATCTATTCTACTTGTAAGTTCATGAATTCTTCTTATCTAATTATGAATTGTAAATTTTCAAGCATGAATAGCTAAATCCACAACTAGGGTTGTGGGAACCATGAGAAACTAACAAAGTATGAATAATAATTAAGTAATTCTTGAATAGTGTTTATCCATGTATTGTTAATTCTTTCGCTTAGAAGTCTTTTTAACGAGTGCATGCGTTAGAACTCGCCTTGATGCTACTTGCCGGACCAAAGAGGTAGTTAATGAGAAAAGAATTAACAACAAAGATTTAGTGGATGCTATCTAATAGTCTAATGTCAATTGGTGCGACGATGAAAAGTAAGCCATACATTGATGTGATGTCTAATCTGGGGGGGGGGGGGTAAAGGTAAGGATTAGTAAAGTATACACCCGTAGCCGGACCAAGGTGCGAGGTGAAATTCTCTACTTGGAGGACCAATCATTTAGGGATACCGAACTTACAAACTTTGCATGTAAAACACTAGGAAAGGATTTCTATTATTAGGATTACTGCGTTAAGAGCTTGTGGGGAACACACATGCCCTAGTTTCTTTCTCATATTGATAACTCAAATTTTGAAATATCAATCTGTTACTTACTTAGAAACCCCCCCCCCCTTTGTTTACTTGTCTCGGAAATAGTTTGAGTAAATGGATATAATATTGAGTTCAGTTTAAGTCTGAACCATATTACTCGTGGGTTCGACCCCAACCTACAAGTTGGTTTCTTTATTTGACAACGATCACTTACACTTCTTTAGGGAGGTTTAATTTGAGCGTATCACCCCTCGACGAGTCGCCGAGTGGATTTGGCGATCCTCAACCCTTCTTTTCTTCAACTGTGTCAATTTTTCTACTTTCTTTTTCCCAGTAATGTCCTTGCCTTGCTCTTTTATCTTCCTATCTGCAAATCAACACATAAGCATTCAAATTAGAGCACAAAACAGGTAAGAAGGACACTAAAACTATGATTATCAAAACATAAATGAGTCAAAATTCCAGACTCATCAACACCCCCAACTTCAACTTTTGCTTGTCCTCAAGTATGCATAAGATCAACCAGTTCAACAAGGATGTCTATAAACAGTGCTACTAAAGACTCAACATGAATGTACACATGAGATTTAAACTACTCATGTAATGTTCAATTTTGTACTCTAAGTTTCAAACTATGACTAACCATTATCAAATATAACTGAAGCTCACAATGCTTGCTTCAAATGCAAGTTCAAGCTCAATAAGAGCATTCAAATGCCTTCACACCAAGAATGATTCCATCCGCACACTAAACTCATCAAATTTCCAGACATTTGGAATCAAAAGAAACACTCACACTCTCAAAGATAAACGCATGCATGATTCCACCCATAGGCTTGCCTTTATTTTCCAATCAACACTACTTTTCGCTAAGTCAAGCCCACAAAGGTCTTTCAAGGCTTGTAACAGGGCAGAGCGTAAAGGTATGATCATTTTAGTTTAGTGACTTCTACCTTCATGAATCATGACTTGGACTTCACTTTCTCCTTCTCTTTTATAGTTTATGATTTTCACAATCCACCCTATGTTCTTTTAAGCATGACTCATTGGATACCCCATTTGTTTTGTCCATTTCACAATATTTATTGCAACTACTTTTTTCTTTGTCTATTTTTTTCTTCTTTCACATTTCTCTTTTCGCTATTCCTTTTTTTTTACATGGAGGGCTTCCATATTTTTCAACATGATCCTTCAAGGGAAAATTTATCACACTTCTTAACTTTCCTCCTTTTTCACCACACACCCAACATAGGCTTTTGGCCTAAGTTGGCTTTTCAAATGAACAAATGCTTCATGAAGAGCAAAAAGCAGACAAAATCGTGACCGCCGAAAGGGCCTTACCCGCACAATCACCAGTCCCTGCAGATTTAGTAAAAATTATTGGAAAATAACTAAAGCTTGGGTTGCCTCCCAAGAGGTGCCTTATTTAACGTTATGGTACGACGTGGAAATGCTCTGAAGCATCTTCCAAATATACCACTTTAATTACTGATATTTCATGACATTCTCCAAAATAGAGCTTCAAACGCTGTTCATTCTCATTGAATTGTGGTTCGTCTTTACCTTCAACTTCAATAGCCCCATTTATGAATACTCGAGGTACTTTGAATGGGTTGGACCACTTTGATTTGAGTTTACCTGGGAAAAGTCTCAAATGAGAATTGTAGTGCAAAACAAAATCACCAACTCGGAACTCTCGGTGAAGGATTTTAGCTTCATGCAACTTCTTCATTTTCTCTTTAAAAAGGGCTGAACTTTCATATGCTCTAAATCGAAACTCCTTTAACTTATGAAGTTGATTTACTCTCCCTTTCGAAGCATTCTCCTAGTTTAGATATAATATTAGCCTTCAACGCCCATAGTGCCTTATATTCAAGCTCAATTTGCAGGTGGCATGAATTTCCAAATACCAACTGATATGGTGACATGCCAATTGGCATCTTAAAAGCAGTGTGCTACACCCAAAGAGCATCATCTAGCTTCCGAGACCAATCCATCCGATTTGCATTCCATATTTTTACTAGAGTACTTTTAATGTCTCAATTTGAAACCTCAACTTGGCCATTTTTTTGTGGATGATATGGTGTTGCAACTTTATGCTTTACTTAGTATTTGCTTAACAACAATGCAAACATCCGGTTGCAAAAATGAGACCCTCCATCACTGATGATAGCACGCGATTTACCAAATCATGCGAAAATATACCGCTTTAAGAATTGCACAACACTCTTTCCCTCATTTTTGGGTAATGCTACAGCTTCCACCCATTTAGAAACATAATCAACTGCCACCAGAATGTACTTGCTTCCCAAAGATCTCAGGAACGTACCCATGAAATCTATTCACCAAATATCGAACAATTCAACCTCTAGGATGGGATTAAGAGGTAGCTCATGCTTTCTTGATACCCCTCCTTGCTTTTGGCATTGTATGCATTGTTTCAACATCGTGGTATAGTGATGGCCAATAGTAGCCACTTCGAAGCACTTTGGCTGTTGTTCGCACCCTGCTGTTATGTCCACCAACAAGCTAAGCGTGACAAGCATTGAGAATTTCATTGACTTACTCTTCCGGTCCACATCGTCAAAATATATGGTCTGCACATCTCTGAATAAATATGGTTCATCGCAGAAATACCTCTTTACATCAAACAAGAACCGCTTTTGTTGGTAGAAGTTCACACCCTCGGGTATAATTCCACACACTACATAGTTAGCAAAGTCAGCATGCAAAGGTCGGTTGCCTTGGGTTACCTTCATCACCGTTTCATCCAAAAATTCAGTCACAATGTTCCTTTCTTAAGAATCAACCATATTGGTGTCTAACCGAGATAAATGATCTGCCACTTGGTTTTCATACCCCTTACAACCTTTTACTTCGAAATCAAACTCTTGCAACAACAATACCCACTGAATCAACCTTGGTTTTGCATTCGTCTTGGCCATTAAGTATCTAATGCCACATCATCTCTGTGCACCACCACTTTAGTTCCCAAAAGATACGCTCTGAATTTTTGAAACGCATACAACACCGCTAGCAATTCTTCCTCCATGACGGTATAATTCTTTTGCGCCACATTCAATGTCTTACTCGCATGATAAATTGGGTGAAATAATTTCCCTTTTCGATGACCAAGAACAACTCCTAAAGAAATACCACTAGCATCACACATGAGTTCAAACAGAATACTCCAATCGAAGGCAATAATGATTTGGGTTGACACTAGTTATTCTTTCAAGCTTAAAAATGCTTTTAGGCAAGCATCATAAAAATTGAAGGTCAATTCCTTTTCTAGTAATTTGCAAAGTGGGTGAGCTACTTTGGAAAAGTTTTTTATAAACCGCCTGTAGAAACCTGCATGGCAAATAATACTCCAGACACCTTTTACCGAGATAGGAGGGGGAAGCTTGGCAATGACTTAGACTTTATGTTGATCTACTTGAATTCCTTCTCCTAAAATTTAATGTCCCAAAACAATGCCCTTTTTTACTATGAAGTGACACATCTCCCAATTTAGAACTAGGTTGGTTTCCACGCACCTTTATAGCACTTTCCCAAGATGTTCAAGGCAATCTTCAAATGAATCACCAATGACTGAGAAATCATCCATGAAATATTTCCATTTAGTCTTCCACCATATCTGCGAAAATAGAGAGCATACATCATTGGAATGTCGCCAGAGCATTACACAACCCAAACGAAATCCTTTTGAAAGCAAAGGTCCCATAGGGACATGTGAAAGTAGTCTTCTCTTGATCTTCCAGTGCAATGGAAATCTTGTTGTATCCAGAATAACCATCCAAAAAGAAATACCATCCACGCCCCGCAAGTCTATCAATCATTTGGTCCATAAACGGCATTGGGAATTTGTCTTTTTTGGTGCATGCATTTAATTTCCGGTAGTCCATACATACACGCCAACCAGTGACCAGCCTTATAGGAATAAGTTTACCTTTTTCGTTTGGAACGACCGTGATGCCTCCTTTTTTTGGTACACATTGCACGTGACTTACCCATTTGCAATCCGCAGTAGGGTACACCACACCTGCATCTAACAACTTGATGATTTGTTTCTTCACCACTTCTTTCATAGTAGGATTTAACCTTATTTGATGCTCAACACTTGGTTTGCATTCACTATCCAATTGGATTTTATGAGTGCAAATCCTGGGGAGTACCTACAATATCAGCAATTGTCCATCATATTGCCTTGATATACCGCTTTAATACCACACAAAGCAATTTCTCTTGCCATTCAAGCAAGTCCACTGCAATGATGACGGGTAAGGTATTGTTTGCATCAACAAATACATACTAAAGATGAGATCGGAGCACTTTCAACTCAAATTTTGGAGGTCTTTTGATTTTTTAGATCAATATCATGATTCAATGGGTTTCTTGAATGAGTGCCTAGTCCCGATAGAACAACCACCACTTCATCATACCCTTGAACTACGTCCTCATTATAATTTGAAAGGACAGCAGCAAGGGGTTCACCCATACACATCATTTCACTCACACTAGCCACTGTTTCATCAATCACATCAATTGTTGAAACCACATGAATGTCACTAGGTTGCTTCATCGATTTGAACATATTCAATGTAACCTCTTCATCATTTACCCGGAACTTCAAATCACCACTTTCAACATCCACAAGAGCTCTTCCAGTTGCCAAAAATGGTCTACCCAAAATAATATGCACCTCTGCATCAATCTCACAATCCAAAATAACAAAGTCAGCCAGAAAGATAAATCTATCTAGTTTCACCGAGATATCCTATAGTATTCCAATGGGATGTTTAATGGACTGGTTAGCCACGAGAAGCCACATAGGGGTGGATTTAGGTTCACCCAGCCCAAGTTGCTTGAAGATGGCGTAGCGCATCAAGTTAATACTCCGCCCCAAGTCGCACTAAGCCTTTGCAAACTGAAGCATCCCAATTGTACATGGGATAGTAAATGCTCCCGGATCCTCTTTATTTGTGATCACATTGCTGGTCATAACTGCACTACAATTATGAGAGAGTTCAATCATTTTGAAGTCCATACTTCTTTTCTTAGTGACTAGCTCTTTCATGAATTTCACATATCCCGGCATCTCCAATAATGCTTCCACTAAAGGAAGGTTATGGAAAGTGTCTTTAACATAGATAAAAATTTCTTGAACTTTTCATCTTCATTCAGCTTTTTAAGCCTTTGAGGAAAAGGGGGATTGATTTAGCGCAACGGTTTTGCCAACTTTGGAGAAGATGTAGCCCCTTCTTTAGCTATTTGCAGCTCCTCGGTGGTCCTTTTCCTTGGGTTTTCTTCCTCCTCTTAGGGCAAGCTATTTTCAGGTGCTTGGTTTGACCTCTCTACCTCAATGGTGTCTTTATTTCTTACACTAGTGTTTGCCCCATCATTCATCTTCACATCATCACATGCTACTTTCCCACTTCATTTCAAATTCGCCAAATATTTGTCATGATCAGCCTTTGAATTTGCCATATCATCAGATGCCAACCTTCCCATTAGCTTAGGTTCTAATTGGGCTGAAAGTTGGCTCATTTGACATTCAAGTTGCTTGATAGAATCTGCGTGAGAGTTTACTTTATTATTCAAGGATGATAAATCAGCCTTCATTTCTTTAAGAATGTCATTTGACCCTTCAACCATATCTAGAATGCGCGATAAAAATTCATCCACTCGAAGGCTCATTGAACTTCCCATAGATTTTGGGTTGTCACATGTTTGAATGTGATACATATCATGATTTTCTCTCCTCCAAAAGTCATGTTTGTTAGCCCAATCTCGATTGTAACCTCTCCGTTCATATTCAATAAATGTGTTCCAACCTTTATTCCCACCAGACTTTAAAGAGAATGGGTGATAATCCTCTTCTAGTCTTGACACTTTTTTCGCCTCATTATTTTCAGAAATACCTCCCATCAGTTGTTCATTAAGCAACACCATTTGGGACATCATCTTGGATATATTGTCGTCTCGTTCTTGGTTTTTTTCTACCTGCTCTGCTGTCAGAAAAAAATTCAAGGGAGACACCTGATCTTCCTTAGTGTACCAGTTACGATTGATCTTTGTCATTTCGTCAAGGAGAGTGGATGCTATAACAAATGATTGCTGCATGATTCTTCCTCGAACAATCTTGTCAGCCACTATATTGTTTATTGAATCGAGACTCCGATAGAAGTATTGTAGCAACACATTACTAGAGAGCCCATGAGTTGGGCACTTGAGCAACACCTTCTGGAACGTGCATCACGTTTCATGAATAGGTTCCACATCTACCTGCTTAAAGTTCTGAATATGATCCCTCAGCTTCATCATCCTCGAAGGAGGGAAAAATTGGATATAGAATAGCTCGATGAGTTTCCTCCCATGAAGTGATTGATTCTCTTTGTAACTCAACCAACCATTTTGTTACCTCCCCCATTAGAGAGAATGGAAACAACCGAGTTCTGACTGACTCTTGTGTGATATTCTCAAAGAGAAATGGACCACACATGTCCACAAAGTTTTGGATATACTCATAGGGATCCTCATGAGCTAAACCTTCAAACAAACACTTTATTTGCAATAGCTGCAACATCGTGCTAGTCACATGGAAAACTGCATTTCCCACGATCGAAGGTCAATGAATAGCACCTACACTACCCAATTGAACTGCCTGCATTGACATCATTTAAGTTACCGATGTCATTTTTTTGTCCAAATTAGCTAGCGTTACTCTTGTTCACTCTCATCTCGTCACATGTTCACAAGCAACCAACAAAAAACACAGAACAAAGTAAGTCGATTCAACTACAAACAAGATTAGATCACAACTAAACTTCACTAAAAGAATTCTAAACACCACTCCCCGGTGTGGCGCCATTTTTGATAACGCTCAACTACACTTCATCCAATTCTAAGTGTAGGCTATCACAATCTAGTATAAACCCAACGAAGAGTTGAGGTCGATCCCACAGGGAGTGATACGGTAAAGAATTTAATTACAAAATGAAAGACGTGTTCTGAATGATTGTAGAAATAGAAATTATCGGAACCATTAAAGTAAATTGAAGGGGTTGACAACTAGTGTCGAATGGGGGGATTAAGTTTGTTAATTAACAACTACTAAAATACGGGAGTAATCAAGTAGAAAGGGATCATTGGGGATGTGATCGATTAATTGACAATTTCACTTTAGGGGTGATTACTAATTACTGGAACTCATTGAACCTTAGTGGGTAGGCTAGACTTTAGATGCAATACCTATTGCTCGATCAACTATTACGATTCAAGCGAGTTCCCTTGAACCTCGACAAGCATGATAATAATGAACAACCCAAAACCTCAATTAATCTACTTTCTCGAGCTATATTGGTAGGATCGAATTTAAAATTCACTCTCTCGAGCTGAACCCACAAAACCCAATCACTACAATCATAAATTGATAACCTTAATTCTAAACATCTTTCGCAAGAAAGCATAGTATACTAGACTAGAACTACATTTGTAGCTACAATGCATGAGTTAAGATTCAATTATCAATCGAAACCACTGCAAAACAACAATTAAATCATCAATTACTAATACCCATAATCTAATTTAGACAATTAATCACATAATCACACCTCCCAAGAATTGGGGGTTTAGCCACGAATTGTAAAAAGTAGAAAAACATTACCAATTATATTCTCCATAAGATGAGTAATGAAATTCCCGTGTTTACAATGCTTAAAATAAACTTATAATCAACGCCCATTTTCAAATTCTACTAAAAAAACTTAGAAAAACAACGTTTGGATAAAAAATACAGAGTCTAACAATGTCAGAACATTGATTTCTATTTTTGAAAATAAATTTATACGTTCCCAAAGGGGAGATAATGTAACATCCCGGATTAAAAAATGAGGATAGCATGTTAGAACATCAAGGTGCCACCCCACAAGGATTAACTATGGGTCAATGGGGAAGCACCAAGAAAACTGCACAAAAATAGTGAACCACGCCAACACTCATGCCCCGTAGATGGGTTCACGACTCGTGGTTAGGGGAGTCATGGATGGCTCAGAACTCTCTGAACACGAATAACGTTTGACCAAGATAGACCGTAGGTCCATCCATGGTCCGTCAGTCGAGGTCTCATGGGTCAGGCCTGCACAGTTAATTTAAGGACTTATGGGTCTTTTCCGGTTTTAATTATATTAAGTGGTGTCATTTTGCCTAAGTCAAAAACACTTATATAAGTATTTTTAACCCCCAAATCCCCCATTCAAGTCATTCTCTCAAATACAAAAAGAAAACCCAAAACTCCTCTAAAAAATTCTCTCTCTAGAAGTTGGAAGAAGAAGGAAGAAGTTGAAGCTAAGGTCAAGTCAAGTCAAGTCTCCAATCTTCAAGATGGCGAGGGCTTTGTAAACAAGGTATGACGATTTTTCATCCATGGAATCCTTCCTCCCATGGACTCCCCTAGAATTCCACAATTTGAAGAAGAATTTCCCCAATTCTAGTTAGGGTTTTTTCCAATTTTGTGGGTTATGTTGAATGTTGATCCAATTGAGTGGATTGTGATTGTTTATGATTGAATTGGTAGGATTACATGTTTTTAGGATGAAATTACATGTACCCATGCCTATTCCATGTTTCTAACCTAGAAAAGATGAAATTGGGTTTAATGCCTTGAAGGGGAACTTTATGGGTTTTGATATCTCCTTATAGGATTAATGAATTATGACTAGAATTGCTTTGAGATTGAAGCAGATATGATGGAATATGATGTTAATTTCTTGAGAATAAAGCTTATATGATGTCATGAAAATTAGGGCTTTGAGAGTAAAGCTTATGATATGAATTGTTGGTAATTGATGTTATTGTTGAGGAAGGGATACTTCCCATATGAATTACTTAATTATGAATGTATGAATGTGAAAGGTTTACTCACATGAATGATTCTAGGTTGAAATGATTGCTCATCTAAAATTAATATAGACTAAAAGCTTATGTAATTGATAAGGCTAGAGGCGATTACCCTTTACCTCCATATGTAAGGATATAAGGTGATTCCCATACTCCACATAATTTAACAAGAGGTGAGTCCCCAAGTTCTAACTATGATGAATGGACATAGAGGAGAGTACCCATGATCCCTATGAAATTATATGGAGTCGAGTACCCATTTTGTATGATGTGATTGTGGAGGAGAGTACCCATGATCTTGAAGAAAGTAAGGCAAGAGGTGAATACCCATTAGCCTTTATAAGCTAGGCATAGAGGCGAATCCCCATTTCTTTAGAAGTAAGTATTAACGATATGAATATGTTAAGAAGATGATTTTCTTGGGAGTGTTTCTAGACATGCCTTCCATGATGTAAGCTTGACTATAGGCGGATGGCCTAGGTCTAAACTAAGGTTAAGTGAGGAAACTTAAGGAAGTATTCCTCTTTCATTATGACGCTTATTATGTCTTGATTATCCTTATGCCTTATGTCTTATGTTGACTAATGCTTAAGTTATGATGTTTATGATAGCCATAATATTTAGTACATTTTTGTACAAACGCATACTCTTGCCTACATTCTTATCAAATGTAGGGTCCAGCGCTATCAATTCACACACTTGTGGCTAGGTTCTTAGCTGATCAATGAAGTGAAGCTTTGGTGAGCCCTTATTGTATTCAAGGATGGGATCACCTCTTTATCTCATTTATATCTTTCTTTTCATGGTGGACTATTGTATGGGCTGCGTCGCAAGATTTTATCTCTTATGTTAGATGGTTTGTGTCATGAACCAGGGGTACACCCAAGATTTAACAAGGCGTACTCAACCCCGAAGGGGTTTCATACAAGCCCCTTAGCATATCATAACATAAGATAATAGAAATGTGTGGAAAGTTTAAACATTTTCCATACAATCGAAGTTTGTTATAAAATCAAAGCGGAAGTCTATTACCCTTGTCTCAAACCATCTAAAACAACTTGAATAAATCTTGGGACACATCCCATACAATAGTTACAACATGAAAATTAAAGATATAAAGGAAAGGTGGGAAAATCCTTGATGCTATGAGGACTCACCAAATCTTCAACTCCTTGCTTCTATTATAAATCTAGCCACGCGAATGAAACTCAATATCACCGGACCCTACATTTGATAAGAATGTAGGCAAGATTATGCGTTAGTACAAAATGTACTAAATATGATAGCTAGCATAACATCATAAGAGCATAACAACATTGTCATAAACATAATCTCCAACATAGACATAATATAAGCATTAGTCAACATAAGGCATAATCCATAAACATAAGAGATACATCATATTCATAAGCATAGCCAATACTTAGATGTTCATAACATAAGATAACTATTTATTAAGTAACCTCAAGTCATACTTGTGCAATGCATGGATAAGACCCCATAATCTCACCTACACTAAGTATCACTTTTAGGCCATCATAATCATACTTACCATCTTTGGATCTCATCCTTAGCTTACTTCTCATAAACAAGGTAATCTTCACCTTTAGTCAACCATATTAAGGAAGGCAACTATAGAAACAATCAAATCTAAGCATACAACATATAAGAGAAACACTTTATAAGTAGATTCAAGTCATACTTGTGCATGGATGTATAAGACCCAATAATCCCCCCCATACTAAGTACCACTTTCGACCATCATACATAATTGATTTCTATTCATTATTTCTAGGCTACAAAGGAATATCACCATACTAGGCTAGACCAAGCTAATCATCTGGCTAAGATAACAACATTATGCTAAGCCAAGTTACCATGGAAAGTATACAATCATGCAAGTACAAGCTATTCAAGGAAGGGTACTATTGCTCCATCCTACCGAACAATGAAATGGTTTGCCCTAACCAAGTCATTCTATCATGCAAGCATACATGAAACTAGTGGAAGCCAACCTTAGGAAGGGTATGATTTCTCAATCCAAGGCTACCATGATATATCCTACTCAAGCTACCATGAAATGGTCCTGTCTTACCAAGTCAAGCTATTCATGAAGGGATATCACAACACAACTTCAAGCTAACATAACTAAACATGCTTTGATTCATTTTAGGTGAGCAAGCCTTTCAACCTAGAATCATTCTACGTGAGAGAACATTTATCTCATTTCACATTCATGCATAAGTGTGTGTGATAATATCCTTTCAAAAACACAACAACATATCATCATCATAAACACTTCACTTCAAAGTGTTTTTAAGCATATAAATAGATTTCATAAAACATACTTAAATTTCATATTTTACCTCCTTGAGGTTCAAGTCTTTCCTTTAATCATCATTTTTAGAATTATAACATTATACATGCATATCATCATAACTTAAGTGATTCTATCATCTCATACAGCCACACACTCGTAAGGTAGGTTGGGTGGGTAAAACCGTTCTACAACAATTGTATCTATAGTATTCCATCTTTATGCAAGCTTTACTCTCAAGGCCTTAACATTCATAATTAAACACATTAGCTTTACTCTCAAAGCCCTAGGAATTACTACAAACCTTACTATCAAAGCTTTACTTGTTACAATCTCCACATAAGCCTACATCACAAGACATTCTAATCACATGCTTCATTCTTAAGCAATTCTAGTCATATATCATCATAAAGGCTAAGTATCAAGCATGACTAATCATGATCCACCATATTTTCTTTAATCTAATTAAATTCATGTCTATATGCATTCACTCTCAAGCAATTACTACACATATCATCAACCCTAGAACATATCACGAGCCGTGGTCCTGATCGTGGTCCTTGGGTAGTGGCTAGGCCATGAGGTGTTGGCCTCCACAAGACTAAGGCATCTTCACGAGCCTTCCCATGAGTCGTGGTCTTCACCACTGGCCGTGAAGGTGAGCCATTATTGGGGAAACTCAAGGTAGCTACTGCCTTAGCCACCATGAGCCGTGGTGGTGGTCGTGAAGTGGGGCAGTGCTTGGTAAGTTTGGGGCAGCCTTGGCCCTTGGCTTGGGACTTTCCCCTTTGCATTGGCTCTTACCCCTTTGTCTTGTCTCTTGTTTCCTTCACTCTTAGCCCTAGTTGGCCTACTAAACTACGGGGTATTACAATTTGAGACAATATTGTTAGACTTCCGCTCGGTTTATAAAAGACTTTGATTGTGTTTGGAAATGTTTTAAATTTCAACACATTTTCTATTACTTTATGTTATGATATGCTAAGTGACCTGTATTAGGCCTCCCGGGGTCTTACATGCCTTTTTATATCTAAGGGATGTTCCTGGGTCCTGAAAAAACTATATAATCTGAGCACAAGGTTTAGAATGGTTCTAGGATGTCTCAGGCCACGTCTAGTAGTGTCTTGTTGATAAGTGTGAAGCGCGCCACATTTATGAATGAGAGGCAATTATATATTTAGGGAAATTCACTTCTTCATCTCTCTAAGTCGTGCCATGGAGTTTAACTCTATAAGTATTTCTCCTAATCCGTGCCCGATAGTTTTCAGGATATGACTACTAGAAGGGCTAATGCTAGAAGAATGAAGGGAGGCAATGTTGATCAAGAGGTTCCTCCTCAAGTTCCTCCCCAAGCTCCTCCTCAAGCTTCGATTGATTCACTGAATGAGAATGTAACAAATGTGGAGTTTTAGGTAGGCTTTCCAAGTGTTGGCTCAGGCCGTGATGGCTCAAGCCAATATAAAGGTGGTAACCCCCGTGAACCCAAATGTGGGTACGACGGCAGCAAGAGTGAGGGACTTTACAAGGATGAACCCTGCCGAATTTTATGGTTCCAAAGTGGAGGAAGACACTTAAGAGTTTACCGACAAGGTCTACAAGATACTTGCTATTATGGGAGTGACTTCAATAGAGAAGGCGGAATTGGTCGCTTACCAACTAAAAGTGGTTGCACAGATTTGGTTTAATCAATGAAAAGAGGCAATGCTAGTGAAAGCAGGTCCTATAGAATGGGAAAGGTTCAAAAGTGATTTTATTCACAGATTCTTCCCTCTTGAGATGAGAGAGGCCAAGGTACTTGAGTTAACTTATCTTCGGCAAGGAAATATGAGTGTAAGGGAGTATTCTTTGAGGTTCACTCAATTATCCAAATATGCTCCTTCCATTGTGGCGGATCGTAGGGCCAAGATGAGTAAATTTTTGTCAGGTGTGTCTGACATGGTAGTCAAAGAATGCCACACCGCTATTCTTGTTCATGACATGAAAATTGCTCACCTTATGGTGCATGCCCAATATATTGAGGAAGAAAATCTCAAGGAAAGATCTAGAGTGGCAAAGACAACAAGAGTGGATGATGGTAACTATTCACATTCTAAGTCTGGTGGACGGGGTCATTCAATAATCCAGAAAAATTTCTCCGGGTAAGGTTCTTGAAATGCTCCTCCAACGCCTAACAATGAAAGGGTGGCTAACCCAAAACCTGAAGGAGATAGTAATAGGCCTTCAATGCTTACTTGTGCTAAATATGGGAGAAATCATGAAGGGAAACGCTTAGCGGGTTCCAATACTTGCTTTGGATGTGGGAAAATAGATCAAAAAATAAGGAATTGTCCTTCGGTTGCTAAGAATGATGGAGATGGTCATCGTAGGGGTCAACCCTACCCTTCATCCTGTCCAAGTGGTTCGGGTGCAAGTGCTCCTAAGCAAAACCGATTTTATGCTCTCCAAACTAGAAGTGATCAAGAGAGTTCCCCGGATGTGGTGACTGGTATGTTAAAAGTTTTCCAAATAAATGTGTATTATTTTCTTGATCGAGGTGCTACTTTGTCGTTTCTGACTCCTTATGTATTTATGAGATTTGATATGCTTCCCGATATGTTGTTAGAACCCTTTTCTATCTCTACCCCTATTGGTTATTCTGTGGTGGCTAAGAGAGTATATAGGAGATGTCCCGTTTCCTTATCGCATAAAGTTACTTTAGTATATTTGGTAGAGCTTGACATGATAGATTTCAATGTCATACTTGGGATGGATTGGCTACATTCCTGTTATGCCTCTATCGATTATATAACTTGGGTAGTCAAGTATCAATTCTCAAATGAGCCTATCCTTGAGTTGAAGGGGGGAAATTCTATGCGGTCAATTTACCTAAAAGCTAGGAAAATGATCTCAAAGGGTTGTGTCTACTATATAGTGAGGGTGAGGGATGTGTAGTCCGAAACTCCTATTCTTAGGTCGGTCCCATTTGTAAAAGAGTTTCTGGAAGTTTTGCCTGAAGATTTACTCGATATTCCTCCCGAAAGGGAAATAGATTTTGGGATTGACCTTCTCCCCGATACCCAATCTATCGCTCCGTCAAAACTTAAAGAGTTGAAGGACCAGTTAAAGGACTTGTTGGACAAGGGTTACATCCAACCTAGTATCTCTCCATGGGGTGCTCCGGTGTTGTTTGTTAGGAAGAAGGATGGTTCACTCCATATGTGTATCGATTATCGTCAATTGAACAAAGTGAACATCAAGAACAAGTATCCTCTTTCGAGAATAGATGACTTATTTGATCAACTTCAAGGGGCACGTTATATCTCTAAAATTGATCTCCGATTAGGTTATCACCAATTGAGGGTGAAGGAGGGAGATATTCTGAAAATGGCTTTTACAACCTGATATGGTCATTATGAGTTTTTGGTAATGTCATTTGGGTTGACTTATGCTATGGCTGTGTTTATGGATTTGATGAATAGGGTGTTTAGACAATTCCTTGACATGTTCGTAATTGTGTTCATAGATGATATGTTTATCTATTCGAGAAGTGAGAATGAGCACATTGTTCATTTGAGAATTGTATTGCAAATTCTCAACGACCAACAACTCTTTGCAAAGTTTAGCATGTGTGAAATTTTGTTAAGTTATGTATCCTTCTTAGGCCATACTGTTTCAAACAAGGGTATTGAGGTGTATTCGATTAAGATGGATGCGGTCAAGAGTTGGCCTAAACCTCTATCACCGACATATATTAGAAGTTTCTTGGGTTTGGCCGGTTACTATAGAAGATTTGTTGAGGGGTTTTCCTCCATTGCTTCTCCATTGACGACTTTTTCTCAAAAAAAGGACAAGTTTATATGGTCGGATGCTTGTGAGAAAAGTTTCCAAGAGTTGAAGGATAAACTTACTTCCGCTTCGGTTTTGACCTTACCAGAAGATACAGATGGCTTTGTGGTATATTATGACGCCTCTAGAGTGGGGTTGGGATGTGCGCTTATGTAAAATGGTAAGGTGATTGCCTATGCTTTAAGGAAACTAAAAGTTCATGAGAAGAACTATCCTACCCATGACCTGGAATTAGCGGTGGTGGTATTTGTCTTAAAGATTTGGAGGCATTATATGTATGAGGTCCATGTTGATGTTTTCACTGATCATAAAGGTTTACGATATGTGTTTTCCCAAAAGGACTTGAATCTTCGCCAAATAAGGTGGATCGAATTGTTAAAGGACTATGATATGAGTGTCTTATATCACCCTGGTAAGGCAAATGTAGTAGCGGATGCTCTTTGTCAACTATCGATGGGTAGTGTTGCATATGTAGATGATGATAGAAAAGAGTTGGCTAAGATGTCCATAGATTGTCCCGATTGGTTGTTCGTGTGGTAGACTCTGCCAAGGGTGGGGTCATGGTTCATAAAGCGTCAGAATCATCTTTTGTAGCAGATGTTAAAGCAAATCAATGCCTTGATTCGACTTTGTTAGAATTGAAAAAAGCGGTACTTAGAATGTCCGTTGAGTTTTTCTCCCAAGGGGGAGATGGTGTCCTTAGATATCAAGGTCGGTTATGTGTTCCAAATGTTGATTACTTGAGGGAACATATCTTGGCTGAATCCCATAGTTCTCGGTATTCTATTCACCCAAGAGCCACCAAGATTTACCGTGAATTGCGGAAGGTCTATTGGTGGAATGGAATGAAGAAGGATATTGCGAGATTTGCGGCGAAATGTCCAAGTTGCCAACAAGTGAAGGCTGAGCATTAGAAACTGGCAGGTTTATCCCAAGACATTAGCATTCCTACTTGGAAGTGGGAAGATTTGAATATGGCCTTAATAGTAGGGTTTCCATGAACTTGACACCAATATGATTCTATTGTGTTATAGTAGACCAAATGACAAAGTCGGCCCATTTGATTCCCATCAAGGTTTCCTACTCGACAGAAGATTATGCTAAGTTATATTTGAGAGAGATGGTGACGTTGCATGGAGTTCCCTTTTCCATTATCTCCGATAGAGGTACTCAGTTTTGGAAGTCTTTCCAAAAGGGTCTTGGCACTAAGGTTAAGCTTAGCACATCTTAACAACCACAAACAGATGGGCAAGCGGTTCTGATCTGAGTAGAATATTAATAAGGGAATACCTTAACCTTGGGAAACAGGCCCTGGCCATCCTTCATTTGCGATCGACGTTCAGGCTTTGTCCGTCGACAACTGAATGTTTCGATCTTGTTCGATTCATGATCACATCTGCAAACCTTATCCCGTGGTCTTTAGCAGACATTTTTCATTCTTCATTCGATCCTTAGTAGCCTTTCCAAAGTCAACCAAACCGCTTACCTTTGGAAAGGCGCTAAATGTACTATCCAAACTTTGGAAGATATGTTATGTGCTTGCGTGATTTATTTCAAGGGAAATTGGGATGACCATTTGCCTTTGATTGAATTTGCCTATAAAAATAGATACCATTCTAGTATTGGTATGGCTCCATTTGAGTATCTTTATGGTAGGAGGTGGGGGTGGGTGAGGTTGGTTTGATAGGACCCGAGTTAGTTCATGAAGCTATTGAGAAAGTTTGACTCATTATAGAGAGCTTCAGAACGGCCCAAAATCGACAAAAGTGATATGCCGATGTGAAAAGGAGATACCTTGAATTTGATGTGCTTGATTGGGTTTATTTGTAAATCTCACCCATGAAGGGTGTAATGAGGTTTGGTAAGAAAGGGAAACTTAGTCCCCGTTTTGTAGGCCCATATTAAATTTTGAGGCGTGTCGCCAAGGTTGCATATGAGCTTGATTAGCCAAATGAGTTGGCGTCGGTGCATCCAGTTTTCCATGTCTCTATGATGAAAACGTGTACTGGAGCCCCGACATCCATAGTTCCCCTAGAAGGGTTTGAAGTGAAAGAGAACCTTTCTTATGAAGAAGTTCCGGTTGAGATCTTAGACCGGCAAGTTAAGAGATTAAGGAACAAAGAAGTTTTTTTTCCGTGAAAGTGTTACTGAGAAACCATCTAGTTGAGGGTGCTACTTCGGAGGTCGAGGCTCATATGATGTCCAGATATCCTCATCTTTTTCCTCCTACTCTAACTTGAGGTTATGAATTCCTCTTGGTTTACTTTTGTTTGAAGTCATGTGTGTTTATGTGTTTCCATGATTTCCTTAAATTGCATGTTCATGAAGAAGCTTAAGTTTTGAAAGAAAAATGGCTTATGTGAATTGTTTTCCTCATGTTGTTGTGCATTAAGTATGAGTTGCCTTAAGACTTCATGATATGAGGTGATGAACATGTTTTAGATATGCTTTTTGAGATTGAATTGCTTATGAGTACCATGAGATAGTGTTGAGCATGTTTTAAGTTTGGAGATGATAGTATCTCGTTGAAGTAAGAAATTTGAAATTTCATGCATATTGGGTTCTTAGATGTAGTTGCTACTTCCTTATAGTGCATGAAATATGTTCCTCCTTAGTTGTGTGTATTTTGATGTGTTGCATGCATGATGGGCTACCAGTCTAGAGTTTTTTTTTTGTCTAGAAACGTGCTTAGAATCTCATTCGTCCTCGAATGATCTCAAGGGGGAGATAATGTATCATCCCGGATTCAAAATAGAGGATAGCATGTTAGAACTTCAAGGTGCCACCCCACAAGGACCAACTATGGGTCAATGGGGAAGCACCAAGACTTATGCCCTGTGGATGGGTTCACGGCTCGTGGTTAGGGGAGTCGTGGATGGCTCAAAACTCTCTGACCACGAACGATGCTTGACTAGGACGGACCGTAGGTCCATCCACGGTCCGTCAGTTGGGGTCTCATGGGTCAGGCCTGGACAATTAATTTAGGGAATTATGGGTCTTTTCCAGTTTTAATTAAAATGAAGTGGTGCCCTTTTTCTAAGTCTAAAACACCTATATAAGTATTTTTAACCCCCAAAGTCCCCCATTCAAGTCATTCTCTAAAATACCCCAAAAGAACCCAAAACTCCTCTCAAACATTCTCTCTCTAGAAGTTTGAAGAACAAGGAAAAAGTTGAAGCTAAGGTCAAGCCAAGTCTCCAATATTCAAGCTTGTGAGGGCTTTGTAATCAAGGTATGATGGTTTTTCATCCATGTGATCCTTCCTAACTTGGAGTCCCCTAGAATTCCACAATTTGAAGAAGAATTTCCCAATTCTAGTTAGGGTTTCTTCCAATGTTGTGAGTTGTGTTGAATGTTGATCTAATTGAGTGAATTATGATTGTTTATGACTGAATTGGTAGGAATGCATGTTTTTAGGAATAAATTACATGTACCCATGCCTATTCCATGTTTCTATTCTAGATTATATCAAATTGAGTTTGATGCCTTGAAGGGAAACTTTATGGGTGTTAATATCTCCTTATAGGATTGATGAATTATGACAAGAATTTCCTGATATTGAAGCATATGTGATGAATATGATCTTAATTTCTTGAGAATAAAGCTTAGATGATGATCATGCGAATTAGGGCTTTGAGAGTAAAGCTTATGATATGAATTGTTGGTAATTGATGTTATTGTTGAGGAATGGATACTTCCCATATGAATTGCTTAATTATGAATGGATGAATGTGAAAGGCTTACTCATATGAATGATTCTAGGTTGAAAGGATTTCTCACCTAAAATGAATCTAGATTAAAAGCTTATGTAATTGATGAGGCTAGAGGCGATTACCCTTGACCTCCATATGTAAGGATATGAGGTGATTCCCATACTCCTTAGAATTAAACAAGAGGTGAGTACCCACGTTCTTACTACGATGAATGTTCATGGAGGTGAGTACCCATGATCCTTATGAAATGATGTGAAGAAGAGTACCCGTGTCATATGATGTGATTGTGGAGGCTAGTACCCATGATCTTGAAGAATGTAAGGCAAGAGGCGAATACCTATTAGCCATTATAAGCTAGGAATAGAGGCGAATCCCTATGTCATTAAAGGTAAGTATGAACAATATGATTATATTATGAAGATGATTTTCTTGGGAGTGTTGCTAGATATGCCTTCCATGATGTAAGCTTGACTAAAAGAGGATGACCTAGGTCTTGACTAAGGTTAAGTAAGGCTACTTAAGGAAGTATTCCTCTTTCATTATGATGCTTATTATGTCTTGAATATGCTTATGCCTTATGTCTTATGTTGACTAATGCTTAAGTTACGTTATTTATGCTAGCCATCATATTTTGTACATTTTTGTACTAACACATACTCTTGCCTACATTTTTATCAAATGTAGGGTCTGACGCTCTCAATTCGCACACTTGTGGATAGGTTCTTAGTTGATCAAGGAAGCGAGGCTTTGGTGAGTCCACATTGTATGTGAGGAATGGATCACCCCTTTATCTATTTTATATCTTTCTTTTCATGTTGTACTATTGTATGGGCTGCGTCCCAAGATTTTATCTCTTATGTTAGATGGTTTGAGAGAATGATGTTAGACTTCCACTTGTTTTATAAAAGACTTTGATTGTGTTTGAAAATGTTTTAAATTTCTGCGCCTTCTGTATTACTTTATGTTTTGATATGCTAACTGGCATGTATGAGGCCTCTCGGGGTCTTACACTCCTTGTTACATCTAGGAGGTACCCCTGGGTCGTGACAACTTTCTCACCTAATTGAATCAAAGACTAGGCGTTATTTTAATAAAATTAGCTTGAATCTATTGTTCAAGGTCACCTTTTCATGAGTAATAAAGTCAAGTAAGAAATGACTATTTCGTGGGAATTTTTACGTAGCACCGAGTGTATATTGTATATGAGATGGAAGCTCTCACATAGTAGAGTCTGGGTTTCCAAGGTAATCTGATGAGATGGAAGCCTTGATGATGTAGAATTCGGGTTTCTAGTAGCAATCTCCTTATCTCATAACTATGTGCCCACATAGGCTTAAGCTAAGAAGATCAAGGTTCTACCTTCGGCAAGTAGGAAACCTCTTTTCGGTCTAGGGTAGACACCAGATTCCATGTTATAGCTCACATGGTCTCAATTTTAGTTAAGGCTATTTCTTCACAAGTAAAAATGAACTAAGGTTACTTCAAGAAGTATCGCATATGAGTAAAAAGTTTTTTTAAGAAGAAGTTATCTTGCATTGACCATGATTTATGACTTAGGTTTTACAACTGTTTCATATTATGTTTTAGCTTGTTCAATTGCATGTCATGAAATGAAATGTCCCTTTTTATCTTGTTTTAAATGTTTTATGCATGGCTATCATACTTGGTACATTGTTTTGTACTAACGTATACTCTTGCCCACATTTTTGGAAATGTAGGGTCCGACAGACAGGTTTCTATGTCTCGTGGCTAGTTGTTGAGTTCGTGATTTTCCCGAGATTTTGTGAGTCCTCATGCTTCGAGGATGGAGTTATTGTTTTAGTTTCTTTCTTGTACTTCTCTTTTGGATATGGTATATGGGCTAGGCCCAATTCCATTCGATTGTACTAAATGGCTATGTTGAGACATGAGTTTAGACTTCTGCTTTTCATTTTAAAAATTATTTTGGACTTTGAACTATTTTTACTCTTATTGTTCTATTTCTTATGTTATGAGAGCTAAGTGGCTTGTATGAAGTCCTTCGGGGTTCTATATGCCATGTCACATCTAGGGTGTACCCCTGGGTCGTGACATTTGGCGAGATGGACAACTCGGTGAGTCGCCCAGTGGCATTGGCGATTCTCAACCTTGGTTTTCTTGAACTGATTCAATTTTTCTACCCTCTTTTACCGAGTAATGTCATTGCCTTGCTCTTTTTTCCTCCTAGCTGCAAATCAACACATAAGCATCAATTTAGAGCAAAAAATAGGCAATGTGGACACTAAAACTTTGATTATAAAGCCCTAAATGAGTCAAAATTCCACAATCATCAGAATAGCGAGAACTATGGGCTTATGACACGATCTATTCCCTCAAGTCATCAACATTAGGAACAAAAAAATGACCTTGATATCTAAGTACACCATATCCCCCATGGAAGAAAGCCTCCATGCACTTTTTAAGAACCACTTCCTTCAATTCAACCAAAATTGGATCAAGACCTTTCTTGGTTTTCACATCCACCACAAAAGACGATTCGGAACCATTGCGGACCATAACACCACCCTTGGTAGAGTCAACTAACTGAACATCCAACCGGGCCAACCTATGAATATGTCGAACCAACTCATTCTTATCTTGTTCCATATGAGCAGCACTACCTATAGATAACCGACTAAGAGCATCTGCCACCACATTCGCTTTACCGGGGTGATAGAACACTCATATCATAATCCTTCAATAACTCAAGCCCCCTTCTTTGGCGAAGATTTAAATCCTTCAAATTAAACAAATATTGTAAACTCTTATGGTCGGTAAAAACATCCACATGAACACCATACAAATAGTGCCTCCAAATCATTAAGGCAAAAACAACAACCTCTAGTTCAAGGTCATGGGTGGGATAATTCTTTTCATGAACTTTAAGTTGCCTTGAAGCATAGGCAATAGCTTTCCCATTTTTCATAAGTACACATCATATCCCAATTCTTGAGGTATCACAATAAACAACAAAATCATCAGTCCCTTCTGGTAAGGTCAACACCGGAGAAGAAATCAATATATCCTCCAATTCTGGAAAGCTCTTCTCACATGCTTCAGACCATATGAATTTAGCCTTAGTTTTAGTCAATGTTGTCAATAGAGAGGCAATCGAAGAGAACCCCTCAACAAATCTTGCTTGAAACAATTTGACCAAGAAAAGCTACAGATCTTAGCCAAAACTAAACATTTGCTAAACTTTGCAAAGAGTTGTTGGTCCTTGAGAAATTTCATTACAATCCTCAAATGATCAATATGTTCATCCTCACTACTCGAATAGATCAATATATCATCAATGAACACAATCACAAACATGTCAAGGTATTGTCTAAACACCCTATTCATCAAATACATAAATGCCGCCGGAGCATTAGTCACACCAAACGACATTGTCAAAAACTTATAATGACCATACCGAGTTCGAAAAGACTTCTTCAGAATGTCATCTTCGTTCACCCTCGATTGGTGATAACCCGACCAGAGGTCCATCGTGGAAAAGTAATTTGCTTCATGGAGTTGGTCAAATAAGTCATCTATCCTTGGTAGAGGATACTTATTCTTAATGGTCACCTTGTTCAATTGCCGGTAGTTAATACACATAAAAAGTGAACCATCCTTCTTTTTAACAAATAAAACTTGAGCACCCCATGGAGAGATACTCGGTTGGATAAAACCCTTATCCAACAAATCTTTCAATTATTCCTTCAATTCCTTAAGTTCTACTGGAGCCATTCGATAAGGAGGAATAGACATAGGCTACATAACTATGAGAAGGTCAATAGCGGAGTCTATTTCCTTTTCAAGAGGAATACCAGGTAATTAATTTATGAAAATACTTTCAAAACTCATTAACAAAGAGGATCGGCTCAAGAGTAGGGGTTTCAAAATCAACATCCCTTACGCTTAGTAGATGGTATATGCAACCTTAGAAATCATCCTCATAGCTTTAAGACAAGAGATAATCTGACCCTTAGATTTAGAATTTCCCCCTTTCACCTCTAGGATCAGCTCATTCGGGAATTGAAACTTGACAACACGGTTTCTACAACCAACCGAAGCATAACATGAGTGCAACCAATCTATACCAAGGATAACATCGAAATCTAGTATATCAAGCTCTACCAAATCAACAAGAGTAACTCTATAGGAGAAGGGGAAACTTTCTATAAACTTTCTTAGCCACAATAGAATCACCAACTAGAGTAGAGACAGAGAAAAAGATCTAACAACACATTAGAAAGCACATCAAACCTCATTGCCACATATGGCGTCACAAAAGACAAGGTAGCACCGGGATCAAACAAAGCATAAACATCAAGTTGAAATACTTTCAACATATCGGTAACCACAAGAGGGTTTGGACCCAAACCACTTGGACCGGATGAGGGATTAGGTTGAGCCTTTTAGCGATTATCTCTGTCATTCTTAGCAATTGAAGAACAATCTCTTATCTTGTAGTCCATATTACCACAACCAAAACAAGCATTGGAACCCGCTAGGCATTTACACTCATGCTTTCTTTTATACTTAGCACAAGCAGGCAATAAAAACCCACTACCATTTCCTCCTTGAGGCTTCGGGTTTGACACCCTCTCTTTGTTGAACCTACTAGGAGCATTGGAGGAAACTTGACCAAAAAACCTTTGTCAAAATCTAGGACGACTTTGTCCATCAGACCTTGCATGAGGGAAGTTACCAATACCAGTTTTTGCCCTATTTGCCTTAAGTTTCTCCTCTTCGATCTGTTGAGCTTGAACCATGAGATGAGAAATGTCCATGTCATTAACAAGCATGGCGGTATGAAACTCTTTAACCAGAATTTCGGACACACCCAAAAAAAACTTACTCATCTTTACCCTAGGATCGACAACCATTGTGGGAGCATATTCCATACAATTGTGTGAACTTCAAAGAATACTTCTTCACACTCATACTTCCTTGACAAAGGTTGATGAACTCAAGCACCTTTTCCTCCTTTATCTCAAGGGGAAAGAACCTATCAAGGAAAGCAACTTTGAACTTTTCCCAATAAAGAGGACCCGCATCTTTTGGTCTCCCTTTTTTCCATTTGTTGAACCAAATTTGTGCAACACCTTTAAGTTGATAAGCGTCCAACTCCACATTTTCCACCGGTGTCACTCCCATTATCATCCACACCTTGTAAACCTCATTAATAAGGATCTTCATCTACCTTAGAACCATGAAACTCCAGAGGATTCATTCTAGTGAAGTCCCTCACTCTAGATTGCATTGTACCCATATTTGGGTTCACAGGAACCTATACCTCCCTATTGGCTTGGTCTTTCACGGCTTAAGCGAATACCTAAAAAACAACCCTAAACTTTGCATTAGTCACTTGCTCACCCAAAAGGTCTACCTGAACTTGAGGAGCTTGGGGAGGAGCTTCTTGTTCCGCATTCTCCCTCACATTCTTTCTAGCATAAGCTCTCTCAGTAGCCATATTAGTAGAGCATCGGGTAAGGATTAGGAGAGAGACCATATAGAGTTTAACTGTAACGAATCAAAAAATTATAGGTAGAAATAGAGCCTAAACATGAGGGTTAACGTCAAGGGTTAAGGGCAAGGGCTAAGGGTTTTGGGTGTAGGCTATGGTGAGGGGCCAAGGCTGCCAAAAAAATAGGCATAGCTACTTCCTACTGATGAGTCCACAGATTGAACTCGTTTAGGGTTATATTTTAATATAACTTGTGTCCTCAAATGCTTATTTTATCTTAATATCTGATGAAAAGTCTTAAGTTTCAGGTATTTGTAGTTTAAAGGAAAGCATGGACACTACTTCGTAAAAAAGAACGAAAAGGCTGAAAAGAACAAGAAAATGAAGACCTGAGATCACCGAGTCCAATTGGTGAATCTCCGAAGGGTCTCACTTCGCCTTTTGTTCCAGTGTGCTGAGCCCTGAAGGAAAGGATCAAGTCGGCAGAAAAAGGGAGCAGTCGGCACATCGCCGAGAAGGTCCGTGAAGCAGTACTATGTCGCCCAATGACCCAGAGCACGACGATGCCGAAGGATGGTGCAAGATGGCGATGAACTACACCAAAGTGCGAATCGCCGAGTTGATCGACGCTTCTGACTAATGTCGCCGAGTGATTCGCCGCAGTACAGATTTTTGAAAACTATAAATACTCGTGGAGAGTTATAGGTTAGTATCATATTTTAGTATCACATTTTTAGTATCAGATTTAGAATATAATTTTAGTACTTTTTACTCTCAAATTGGTAAGGGTTTGAAGACTTGAACAAGAAAATGGTTTCACCTCTTTCGATTTGGAAGTGGGTGTCTTGGATTCTTCTTTCTTTTTTCAAATCAAGATTTATTTCTCTATACCCATTTGATTTCAACATCATTGAAGGTATAAATTTCTATCTCTTGATGTGTGGCTAAAAACTCCCATTCTTGGGGTGTGATTTAGCTAATATGTGTTGATATTACTGTTGAGTCTTGCTTGCTGATAGGTTAGATGTATTTAAATGGTGATTTCACCTAGTGGTTGTAGTTTAATTTAATGGGTTTGTAGTTGCAAATACAAAACCCCCCATGTGTTTTTGACTTGCCCGAGAGGGAGGTCGTGAAACCAAGACCGCTAGACTGATGTCCTAAGGAGTGGGTCGACATGAGGTTCAGCCCGAGAGGGTGAGCCCTAGTCCCATATCCTAACACTCAGCTCGAGAGAGTGAGTGGGGTAAGTCGTAGGCTGGCCTTCATGCGGCAAATGGGTGTCCTAGTGGAACACAATTGAAACGGGGTAAGTTGCCCAAGAGGGAACTTATTTCAATCTAAAGCTTAGCCTAGTCACTATTATCTTGCAAATTTCCTATCAAAAGCATGTACCCAACTATTTATCTCAACTTGTATTGCGGTCACGCCCCAAGAACTCTTCCTCATACATGATTTCCTTTTTATTTTTGCTATTTTTGCTTACTAGTGACAAAACCCCCATTATTATTTCACACTTTTGTGTCCCCCTTTAATTTACAATGTTTTTAATCGTTAATGTCTTTAGCTACGAATAGTTAGAACTAAATTTTATTTTTCTATTAATTCTTGAAACCACTCCCTCGGGACACGACTCCAACCTTTGGTTGGGTTATAATATTATCGACGATCATAGACACTCGAACCGTAGGTTAGTATCATTGGTCACGATAAGCATCACCTACCATCACCATGAGGGTTTTCACGTCCCGTGGTGGCCACCACGAGTCGTGGTGCCACCCGTGGTTGGCAAGGCAGTGTGGCCAAGATTGGTGCCAAGATAAGGATCCCCTTCACGGGCCACTTCACGGCTCGTGGTCATGACCACGGGCCATGGGAAGGCTCGTGGGGTTGCCTTAGCTTGGTAGGAGTTGAGTTAAGTTGAGGAGGCTACTGCCTCAAAGACCACGGAAACATCACGAGCTATGGTGCCCTTGACGGTCAGTATAGATGGTCGTGAAGACCACTTAGACTATTGAGAGGGCAAGGTATGAAAGCCTTGACACTGCCTCTATGACGACGACCATCACCACGACTCGTGGTCTTGACCACAGATCATGGGAGGTCTCGTATACTTGCCTTAGACACTTAAGGGCTTGGCAAGTTGGATGGGCAAGATAGTCAAGGAACCACGGGCACCAGCACGAGCCGTGGTGCCCTAGATGACCTGTTTAGATAGGCGTGGTCCCTGACTAGGCTGCCCAAGTTGAGAAGTTTTAAGTAATTTCATATTAATTAATTAATGTTTGGGGTCGATTTAAATTCTTTTATATCACTAGTATATATAGTTTTAAGTCTTAAAACAATTCATTTACTCCTTATTTCTCCAAAACCCAAATCAAAAGACTTCCTTCTTTCAAAAATTCTCTCTCTAGAAGTTCCCAAAGCAGAAGAAGAAGAAGTGGGAGCTAGGGTTTGTGGATTCAAGGTGTTTCTTCCTCAAATTTATTGGGGATTCACAAGCAAGGTATGGTATTCTTTATCCTTGACTTATTTTATTTCAAGGAGCCAATTTGAAAGATGATTTCAAGTCTCCAAAATCCCCCAAAAACCTAGGATTTTCAATCTATTCATGGGTTCAATTCCAAACGTTTTTAAAAGGCATTTAAGTGATGAATCATGGTTTAATTGATGTTTTAATGGTGAATTAAGATGATTTTACCCTATGAACCCATGTTTCTCCTAAAGTTTTAAGTTGTAAATTGCGATTGGAAATTAGTTGATCATGAAATTATGTTGAATTGTTTATGTTTATATTGAATTAGTATTTGAATCATGTCAATTCACTTATCTATTGTAGTGTCTTAGATGTTTGGGTTGTGATTGATTTATGGCCTTGGAGGGTAATTTCATAAAGGATCTATGAAGAATCATGATGTTCAGTATATGTGTGTGATTCAATTGAATGTATTATGGTAATGTTCAGAATGGAATTGTGTTAGTATTGAAAGCTATTCCTCAATGTAACACTTATGAATGATGATGATATATGTGAAAGGTTATTATCACATACACACACACTCATGAATGATTAATGAATGAAATTTCTATGATTATGTTAATGATGAAGTATTGATTGAAAGGCTATTCTCAATTGTACTCTATTGAAGGATAAGGACATGTTGTGAAAGGACTTTCTCACAATATGGAATTCTTAATTGAAAGGGTATTCTCTTCTTTGAATCTATGAGCTATCTAATGAATGAATGTTGGGTTTGGGATGGATACTCATCCATGAGTTGAGGTGGTGTATCTAGCAACAATAACTTATCCCATAATAATGAATGTTAAGTACTCTGTGGGGAATAATGCTAATCACCGAGTGGATATGAATTGAGATGGATGCTCATCCGGAGTTGAGGTGGGGTATCTATTAACAATCTCTGGATGCTCATCCGTGAGTTGAGGCGGGGTATCTAGTAGCAATCTCCCTATCCCATAACTATGTGCCCACATATGTCTAGCTAGTGGATCCACCTAAGCTAAAATCTAATGGTCCTAACTTAGGAAAGTAGGAATCCCTTATCCAGTGAGGGTGGCACCGGGATTCCATGAATTGCTCACATGGTCTATGTCAGTTAAGGCTTACCCCAACAAAGAATGTAAATGAACTATGGCTTCTCAAGAATGCACTACTTAGTGTGGGTGGTAGTATGGGATGCCATCCATGCATTGCAAAAATAGGCTTTGAGAGGGGTTATGGTGTGTTCCTCTAATGTATTAATGGCTAATGAATGAATGTGCTCTTAATGAAGCTAATGAAGAATGTTGACTTATATGCTTAATGTGATGATGCATGCTTTACTTGGTTTCTATTGTGAGTTACTTTCTTGAAATGTTTACGTCTCTTATGTATGAGTATTGTGTAAAGATGGAAAGGATGAATGGTAAGTTCACTTTTGGTGGCCTTGATGTGGTACTTAGTGTGGATGGTGGTATGGGACGCTATTCATACATTAAACAGAGTATAGCTTGGGGTTGCTTGAGGTGAAAGATTAATGTAATGAAATGTCTTATATGGTTGATTATGTTCTAATGTGAAGTAATGAATTGTATGTTGGTTATGTGTGTATATTATGCCTCTTATACTTAGGTTCATGAAGTTTTCTCAAATTGGCATGAATGCGTGACTTTCAAATAAAATGTCCGTTTTAAGCATGTTTTTGCATGGCTATCATACTTAGTACTTAATTGTGCTAACCTATATTCTTCTATTTACTACAAGTGTAGGTTCCGGCAAGTGAGTTGCTATCCGTCTAGTTCAAGAGCTTGGATTGAGTTCTTCCAAGGCTATTGGTATGTCGTCATATGTTCGAGGACACATGCTCTATTGATATTTCTTTCTTCCATGTAATAGACATTTTAGACTTTCTATTGTAAAGGGCCGTGACCCTACCTTTGTTTCAAGATGTTGTTTTAGATGGCCATGTGAGACAATAGACTTCCACTGTTTCAAATGGTTTTTATATTGTATGGATTTAAAGAAAAGTTTTAATTCCGTACCATTTTCCTTATATCGAATGTTATGAATGATATGAGGCTTGTATGAGACTTTTCAGAGTCTTGTGCGCCGTGTCGCTTCCGGGGTATAGGCTCGGGTCATGACAAACATGGTATTAGAGCATAAGGTTTTGGGAATGGTTTTTAGAATTGATGTCTCACAAGCCACGTCTAGTAGAGTCTTGTTCATCAGTGTGAGTTGCGACAAATCTATGAGTGAGAGGCTATAGGACGTTAGAAAACTACACTTCTTTCATTATTATTTAAGTCGTGCCATAGAGTTAGATCTTTAAGTGTCCTTTTCCTAACCCTTCTCTTGTGTTTATAGGATATGAATACAAGGGCAAACCCAAGAAGGATGGAAGAGAAGAATGTGAATAAGGGAGTTCCTCCTCAAGGTCTTGAAGTAACAAAGTCCCTCAAGGCAATCAAGTTCCGGTGGATCCCCCGGCCATGACCAATAAAGAAATTAGGTCGGCTTTTCTAATCTTAAAGGCCCAAGCCATGACGGCCCAAGTAAATAGGGATGTTGGACCTCGAGTGAATACTAATGAGAGTACTATGGCTTCACTGTTGAGGGATTTTTCTAGGATAAATCCCCCCGAGTTTCTAGGTTCCAAAGTTGAAGAAGATCCCCAAAGGTTTGTTGATGAGGTTTGCAAGTTACTTAGTCTATGAGGGTGTCTTCGAGAAGGAGGCAGAGCTAGACGCCTACCAACTAAAAGATGTAGCTCATATTTGGTATGACCAATGGAAGAGTGAAGGGCCAAGAGGAGCAGGTCCCATAAATTGGGAGGTGTTCAAAGAAGCATTCCTTGATAGGTTTTTTGCCTTAGAGTTGAGGGAACAAAAGTTGGTAGAGTTCATGAACCTTCGTCAAGGGGGTATGAGTGTGAAGGAGTATTCTCTTAAGTTCACCCAACTATCCAAATATGCTACAACCTTAGTGTCGAATTCGAGGGCTAGAATGAATAAGTTTGTGATGGGAGTGTCCGATTTAGTTGAGGAAGAATGTTATACGGCAATATCCATCACGCTTTGGATATTTCAAGGCTCATTGGTTATGCTCAACAAATCGAGGAGACAAAACTTAAGAAAATGAAAAAGGAGGCAAAAAGAGCTAGGCCCGATGAACAAGGTCCAAAAAGAGGTTCTACAACCAAGATTCCCCAATGATCAACAAAGATAGGGTGTCTAATCCTAATTCTCAAGGAGGAAGGGGAGGTGGTTCTTCTTTTGAAATATTTATCTGTGCCAAGTGTGGGTAGCAACATTTGGTAAGTGCCTTGCCGGCGCGGATGGTTGCTTTGGGTGTGGAAATAAGGGCTATAAGATAAGAGATTACCCAACACTCTTGATATACTGTGAGTTTACGGTATTTTTAATACATTTAACTTAAGAGTTGTGTGTGTTTAGGGCCATTTTGTATTAGTATTAATGTGTTTTTATCATGTTTTTAGGGAATAAGTTCGGGCGCGAAAGTTGAGAGACATAGCTGAGGAATGCACAGAAAAGCCCATCTTCGAATGCGATTCAAGGACCGTAGGTCCATTCACGTTCCATAGATGATGATCGTAGATGGATTAGCAAGGCATGGAAGAAGATCAGAGAATTCTTGACTAAGTGTGGAACCACGGTTGCAATCGAGGGACCGTACTGTTGATCCATAAAATGATTCAGAGAGGGGTTCCAATACCTGATTTTGAAGATTCTAAGTATGGAGCTATGGAAGAAGATCCACGGACCATAGATCAATCCACGGTCCGTACTGGTGATCCGTCGTTTGGTTCAGAGATTTGAAGATTTTGAATTTAGAAATTTGCCTAAGTCCTGAGTAATGGAAGGGACCTACGGACCGTAGATCAATCCACGGTCCGTAGGTCAGTGTTGTCGATCGAAACTGCATCTTGAAACATTATTTCCTTATTTCATTTCCTCTTTAGTTAGGACGTATTTTTCTATATATAGGGCATGTAAACCTCAATTTTTGGGGGTTAAACTTTAATACTTTTATTCTAGTTTTTTTGCTTTGGCGATTAACTTGCAATTTTAGCAATTCCTGATTTCCTAAGTTCGTTTTGAAGATTTTGACTTTGAAATTCAAGTTGAGATTTTGGATTTATTTTTCTCATTACGTAAGTTCATGATTTCTTTTATTAAAAATATGAATTGTGTTCTTATACTATGAGTAACTAAATCCACAACTAGGGTTGTGGGAACCATGAGCAATTTACAAAGTATGAATAGTAACTAAGTAATTATTGAATAGTGTTATTGCATGCATTGATAATTCTTTCATTTAGAAGTCTTTTTAGCGGTTGCAAACGTTAGAACTTGCCTTGTTGCTACTTGCCGGACCAAGGAGGTAGTTAATAAGAAAAGAATTATCTACATAGATTTAGTGTGATACTATCTAATAGTCTAATGTCGATTGGTGCGAGGGTGAAAAATAAGCCATACATTGATGTAATGTATAATATGAGGTAAAGGTAGGGGTTAGTAAATTATACACACGTAGCTGGACCAAGGTGCGGGGTGAAATTCTCTAGTTGCCAGACCAAGGAATTAGAGATACCTAACTTATCACTTTGCATATAATACACTAGGAAAGGATTACTATTACTAGGATTACCGCGTTATGAGCTTATGGGGAACACATAAACTCTAGTTTCTCTCTCATCTTGATAACAACTAAAGTTTGAATCTTGCTCACTGAATACTTACATAATTTCCTGAATTTGTTTCACAAATCCCCTCTTTAATTACTTGGTTTTGGAAATACATTGACTAAACGAATATAATCGTCAGTTAATTTTAAGTCTAAACCATATTCCTGGTGGAATCGACCCCAACCTATAAGTTGGGTTCTTTACTTGATAACGATCGCTTATACTTCTTTAGGGAGGTGTAATTTGAGCGTATCAAATTTTGGTACCGCTGCCGGGGAATAAGACTTTTACATTAAGTTTAACTACATTATTGAACTTTAGTCAAATATTTCCTAATTTTACTTTTTCTTTTGTTTTTGTCTCTCTCAGGTTCTTACTCTAGTGTATGCCAAGTACATGGAGTCAAGGAGAACCACCTACTCCGTACGATCCAGAAATGAATAGAACTTTGCGGATAATGAATAATCAAGGAGTGTCAGCTAATCCTATCAGAGGAGAAGTAGGTGATGGTGTTGGGTTGCAGCCTCCGAGGGTTGGTGATGAGAATAATCAGATTCAAGCTGAAAATCTGTTGAGATATGTAGTGAGGGTACATGATCAACCGGGGCTAAGATTGTATGATAACTATAGGGTTAACTTTAATAATGTTGATTCTGACGGAACTCTTATCCTAACTCCTCTACCGTCGGGGAATATATTTGTGGTGACTATCAGTTTGATGCAGATGCTTACAGCGAAGGGCTTGTTTGCAGGTGTGGCATCGGACGATCCACATGCTCACATAGCCAAGCTAAGGAGTTTTTGCAAAAGTTGTGTGAGTCGACCGGACCTAGACATGGATGTCATTGGATTGTGAGTATTCCCTCTATCATTGACCGGCGATGTTGTTGTGTGGTTTAATGAGCATCCTTATAATTCAATATACACATGGAACCAATTGAGAGATGCGTTCCTAGAAAGATTCTTTCCAGTGTCCAAGAAGCTGAACCACACAGATAAACTCAACAATTTTATAGCACTACCTGGAGAATCCGTGAGTAGTTCTTGGGACAGGTTCACTGCTTTCATACAAGGTGTTCCGAATCACCGTATTGATGATGAGTCACTGAACAAATATTTCTACCAAGGTCAGGATGACAACAGTAAGACAGTGCCAGATACTATTGTTGGAGGTTCATAAGGTGAGTGCACTTTTGAGTAGATTGCGGAGAAACTGGAGAAGATCTCTCAAAACAATAAAGCTTGGAACACTAGAAAGTCGGATACTGGGAGAAATATGTTTGCCATTAAAACTACAAACAACCAGTCTGCAGATGAGATTCGTGAGGAGATGGCTCAAATGAGGAGTGAACTAGGGTTGGTTTTGAGTCATTTGAGCGGAGTTACGGAGAAGGTAAATTGTATGAATTATTGACTTGGAATCCACCACCGGTTAAGGAGTGTTACTATGAAGAGGATACTTACGTGCTGAATGATCAGATGGTTTTTTTTTTACCAAATGCCCAAGGTTCCAATAAGAATAATTGGTGCCAAGGTCAAGGAAACCAAGGTCGGAACTATGGCAACTACAACTGAGAGGGTCAATATGTCTGGGATAGGAACTTCAATCGCGACAACAACTACAACCGTAACAACTATGGCAATATAAATGATCGGGTTGGACCTTATGTTCCCCCTCAAAATCGGGAATCTGGAAGTAATATGTAACGTATTGAGGACATGATGCAGAAGATGATGAGGAGGTTTGATGCAACTAATGAGAATGTGAAGGAGATGAGAAATGACTTGTCTGGTATTGGTCAAAAAGTTGATGCCCATGCAGTGTCAATCAAGCATCCTGAGTAGCAGATGACTCAGTTGTCAACTACAATAAATCCACATCAACCTGGCACTCTTCCTAGCAACACCATCCAGAATGCAAATAATGATGTGCATTGTATGGCAGTCACTACTTGAGGGGGGAAGCAAACCATTAATCCACCTATGCCGTCTGGGGTGGAAATTGAGACTAGTAAAGATGATGATGTGGTAAAGGTAAGTGGAGAGTCTGAGAATGCGACAAAAAAAGAAGTGGATTTAACTCAGTAAGTTGTCCCCATACTCAGACCTCCACCTCCCTTCCCATAGAGGTTAGTGAAAAAGACTGAAGAAGGAAAATACCACAGGTTTATTAACATGTTGAAACAACTCTCCATCAATGTTCCGTCGATAGAAGCTTTGGAGCAAATGGCTAGCTATGCAAAATTTATGAAAGATATAGTGACAAATAAGAGGGTAGTGAGCTTCGAAGATGATGATAGATTGCAACATTGTAGTGTTATTGCTACAAGATCCCTTGTGCAGGAAAATGAGGAACCCAGTGCCTTCACTATTCCATGTACCATCGGGTTGTTGAATTTTGCTAAGGCGTTCTGTGATCTTGGTTCTAGCATTAATCTGATGCCACTATCTATTTACAAGAAGTTGGGTCTAGGAGATCCAAAACTGACTGCGATGTGGTTGCTCATGGCCGATAGAACTGTGAAGAGGCCCATTAGTGTGCTCCATGATGTACTAGTGAAAGTGGAGTCGTTCATCTTTCTTGCGGGTTTTGTGATTCTTGATTGTGAGGTTGATTTTGAAGTTCCCATCATTCTTAGGAGACCATTTCTTGCCACTGGGTGCACCTGAGTTGTTATGGAAAAGGGGCAGATGAAATTCAGACTGAACAATGAAGAGGAAACTTTCAATATATGTAGGTCTATGAAGCAGAGTAGTAAGCTCCAATCGGTATCTGCGATAACACATAGAGTTGAGAGTGGGTCTGAGATGCAGATTGAAGAGAGACTGGGTGTTGAGGCACTAGAAACGGTCATGATGAACTTTGAGAGTGATGGTATTGAAGAGTATGATGAGTTGGTCGCCGCACTTTATAGGTGCGAATATCATTCAAAACCAAAGAAACTAGAGTTAGACATGAAAAATCTTAAGTCCCCACCCGCAAGACCATCTATTGAGGAGGCGTCGAAATTAGAGCTTAAGGATCTACCATCACATTTGAGGTACGTATTCTTGGGATAAGATGATACTTTACCGGTCATCATTGCGACAGATTTGAATTGGCGACAAGTAGAGTGTTTGGTTTCTGTGTTAAAGAGGTTCAAGAGAGCTATTGGGTGGACTATTGCAGACATTATTGGGATCCCTCCTGGTATCTGTTCTCATAAAATCCAACTCATGCCAGATCACAAGCATAGTATTGAGCACCAGAGAAGATTAAATTTGCCTATGCAAGTGGTAGTTAAAAAGGAGATCATCAAGTGGTTGGATGCCGGAGTTATCTATCCCATTGCAGATAGTAGTTGGGTGTGTCATGTTCAATGTGTGCCCAAGAAAGGTGGGATTACTGTGGTTCCTAATGAGAGAAAATAGCTTGTTCCAATCCGGCTCGTGACTGAATGGAGAGTCTGCATTGACTACCAGAAGCTAAATGCTTGGACAGAAAAAAATCATTTTCCTATGCCATTCATGGATCAGATGTTGGATACAGTTGCAGGTAAGAGTTGGTATTGTTTTCTTGATGGTTATTCGGGCTATAATCAGATTTCTATAACCCCAGAAGACCAAGAAAAGACCACCTTCGCTTGCCCTTATGGGTTTTTCACCTTCAAAGGGATGCCATTTGGGTTGTGTAATGATCCAACGACCTTCCAGCGTTGTATGATATCAATATTCTATGATATGGTGGAGGACACTATTAAGGTATTTATGGATGATTTCTCTGTGGTAGGTGACTCTTTTAATCGATGTCTAGATCATTTCGCTGAGGTGCTTAAAAGGTGTGAAGATTGCAATTTGGTGCTAAATTGGGAGAAGCACCACTTTATGGTGAAAAAAGGGATAGTTCTAGGTCATCAGATTTCTGAGAAGGGCGTTGAAGTTGATAGAGAAAAAGTAGAGGTAATAGAAAAGTTTCCACCACCTATCTCTGTAAAAGGTGCTAGAAGTTTTCTTGGGCATGCAGCCTATAGGAGGTTCATCAAGGACTTCTCTAAAATTGCACATCCATTATCTAAACTGCTCGAAAAAGAGTATAACTTTGATTTTGATGATGTTTTTCTGAGAGCATTTGGAGAGTTGAAGGAGAAGTTGGTTATTACACCTATTAGGGACAACTGTTTGAGGTAATATGCGATGCGAGTGGAGTGGCACTTGGTGTGGTATTCGGATAGAGGCGAGAGAAAATCATCCATCATATTTAATATGCTAGCAAAGCTCCAAATGTGGCCCAGAAGAATTATACTGTGACTGAACAAGAGCTTCTTGCGGTGGTATTCACATTCGAGTAATTTCGATCCTACTTACTTGGTACTAAGGTCATAGTGCATACTGACCATTCTGCATTGAGGTATTTGATGGCGAAGAAGGATGCAAAACTGAGGTTGATTAGATGGGTATTGTTGCTGCAAGAATTTGATTTTGTGGTGAAAGATAGAAAGGGGACTGAAAATCAAGTTGCCGATCACCTGTCCATATTAGAGGAAGAGGCTATTATGATAAAGCTTGGTGATATGGATGAAATTAATGATGCTTTTCCAGATAAACAAGTATTGGCTGCTTCCGATGATCTAATTCCTTGGTTCGCAGACTTTGCTAATTATTTGGCAAGTTATCTGGCCCCCGGATTTGTCTTTTCACCAAAGAAAAAAGTTTATGCATGATGTGAAGAAATTCTTTTGGGATGAGCCTTATTTGTATCGGAGTTATGCTGATGGGATTATTCATCGCTATGTGGCTGAGGTTGAGATGTTAAGTGTACTTGAGGCATGTCATTCATCTCCTATGGGTGGGCATCATAGTGGTATTCGGACTGCGCATAAGATTTTGCAGTGTGGGTACTACTAGATTACCATACACCAACATGCTCATGATTTCGCCAAGTCTTGTGACTGTTGCCAAAGAGAAGGAGGGATTTCGAAGATGCAAGAGCTTCCTATGAATCCTATCTTGGTGAAAGAGTTGTTTGATGTATATGGCATTGATTTTATGGGTCCATTTGTGAGTTCACATGGGATGAAGTATATTTTTGTTGCGGTTGATTATGTGTCAAAGTGGGTAGAAGCAGTTGCGCTCCCCCAACAATGAAGGTAAAAGTGTCACCGCATTATTGAAAAATAATATCTTCGCCAGATTTGGTAGACCTCGGGCGATTATCAGTGATGGAGGTTCCCACTTTTTTAATAAGTTGTACAAGGCGCTACCTGAGAAATATGGTGTCTGCCACAGTGTAGCCACTCCTTATCATCTACAGACTAGTGGGCAAGTTGAAGTGTCCAACAGAGAGATTAAATAGATTTTGGCAAAGACTGTGAATGCGAAAAGAACGGATTGGTCAAGGAAGCTTGATGAAGCTTTATGGGCCTATCGCACTGCATACAAGACTCCCATAGGTATGTCTCCTTACCAACTTGTATATACGAAGTCTTGCCATTTACCGATAGAGCGAGAGCATAAGTCTATGTGGGCAATGTAGAAGCTAAATTTGGATTGGGGCGCCGCATCTAATCAGAGAATGAATGACTTGAATATGCTTGATGAGTTTCTCCTAAAAGCTTATGAAAGTCAGCCTTGTACATAAAGAAGATGAATAGGCATCATGATCAAAGAATTGAAAAGCGAGTATTTGTTGTCGGTGATCTTGGTGCTTCTATTCAACTCTGGGTTGCACCTGTTTCTGGGCAAACTCAAGTCCAAATAGACCGGGACATTTTTTTATCACAAAAGTGCTTCAGCATGGAGCGATTGAGCTTGAGAACAGTTAAGGAACAAGGTTCATGGTAAACGGGAAAATGATCAAGATCTATCTGGAAAACGAGGAAAGTGTGCAAGAAGTTGTTGAGGCCTATTATCTTGATGAAGTCTGAGTAATAAAGAGGCCTGCGTCTTGCCGCACCGTTAAATCAAGTGCTGCTTGGGAGGCAACCCAAGATGTAAAATCTAACCAACAATCGGTTCTTGTTTTACGTTTAGTAGTTTTATTTGTTTAGTTGCTTCTATGTACTCATTTAGATAGGTGTTTTATTTTTGTTTTAGTGTTGGCTTGATATAGCATAGGGTCCGTGTCTAAAAAGTGTCCAGAAAATGTAAAAAGAATGGCCTAATGGTTGCTACATGTGCAGTAGCACAAAAAAAAATCTGCAGAAAAAGGTCTGGCCTGTGATTCATTCCACGGACCGTGAATGGCGTCCATAGATCCCAAGTAAGTTTTCTAAACCGTCCAAGTATGAATGTGATCTACGGTCCCCATCTACGGACCGTAGATCAAACCATGTACCGTAGACGGGGTCTCGTGAGTCCAAAACCTTAGTATGCCCGACCAGATATGGACTTCTTTTAAATAAAATCTCTCTTGTTCAAATCATTTCCACAACCCTCATTTCCCTCCTAACCGTTTCTAAACACCTTCAATCACTACAATAACTCTGTACTACCATAATACCACCATTAATCACCCCACATTCATCCCCCATATTCCTAAATCACTCTCTTTTCCCCAAATCCTCTCATCCCTCATTTTTCAAAGTTTCGGTGTCCGGGTTCAGTGCAAAAAGGGCGAGTGGTAGTGTTGAAAGCGTAGAGTCATCACACAAATCACCCCATTCCCGTTGCTTGTAGGTAACTGACTTTACCTTCTCTTTGGATTTCAATTTATTAGATGACTATAGAAAGTTCGGAATTGGGGCTTGACCTTGGGTTGATATTCAATGAAACTGTACGCTACAATAGACTTAGAATCACCCATGTGATGATAGATCGTGGTTGTGTGTTGTTACAATGTATAAAATCAGTGAAATAAGAGTCTAAATGCGAGTTTTGACCTAGGGTTCCTAATCAGGTATGCAATATCTGTTACTAATTGAATTATGGCAAACCTTAGAATGACGAGCTAGCATAATTTATGTTGAAATGCATGATTAGACTAGGATATTGGTGAATATGGTAAAATTGGGCTTCAAATTGAAGCATGTCTGATACTAGGCATAGACTCAACCCATGAGACCCCATCTACTGACCGTAGGTCAATCTACAGACCGTAGATCAGGTCCGTGGATGGGGGCACATGGAAAATTACACTAAGTGTGAAACCACGGAGGTGGACTATGGTCCGTAGATCGATCTACGGACCGTTCTACACATCCGTGATTCCTATTAGAGCCCAAATTTTTGGGACCTATGATCTATGGCGTGGATCCACGGATCGTAGGTCAGCCTACGAACCGTAGGTGGCCACTGAAGCAACTGTCCTAATTTTCTTTTGTTTTTCATTTTTGTTCGTTCTTAGTTCTAAAATCTTTTAAAGTTTGTTGTGGGTCTATTTTAATCAAAGCCCTAACACAAACTTTCAGCAATGTAGGTTTGTTCTTGGTCCAAGCTTCAAGATCTATCTTCCTCTTCAAGTCTTGGGTTTTCTAGAGAGAGAATTTTCTTAGGAGGGATGAGGTTTTGGGTTTCTTTGTATTCTAGGGTGAATTACTTAATTGAGGGAAAATTAAGTCTCAAACCGATTATAAACTTTACTAGGGAAGAATAAATCAATATAGTATCAATTTAGGGCCAATTAACTAAAAACCATAAGATTCTAACTTAAAATTGCAGATCTTAGCGCTAAAGCTCACCAAGGGCACTTCGCGACTCACCAAATGTGCCCTCATCTCGCCTAATTTTACAGTGAGTCGACTAGGGGGCTAAGTCGACTTCGGTGACTCACCGACTGGAATGGCGAGTCCGACTTTGCTCGCCTAAAGTTACAGAATGCAGGACATCATGAATCAAGCCAAAAAGCTAGGAGGATCCACTTGGCGGATCGCCAATTCAACTCGACAGATCGCCTAGTCGACTAAGAAGTGAACATTTTTCCCTTCTCTAAATCCGAGGTGTTACAATATCTCCCCCTTGGAAACATTCGTCCTCTAATGACTCTTCTAAACAGTTCTTAAAGGAACGACTTTAGACTACGAGCCCATCACCCATGCAACTCATCTAAATGCACATAAACAAGAGAGGAAAACTCCCGCTCCGAACTAAACATATCCAATGCAACTCAAGGGAGTAGGAACTACATCTAACAACCCAAAATGAATGAAATTCTGTATCTACTAGTATTCAAGGAGGAACTACCATCTCCTAGCTAAAACATGCTCAACATACACTCATGGAGCCTAAATGCAATTTACTCTCAAAAAGCATTTATTCAAGGAGGAATCTTTCAACTCCAAACAAATACATGCTCATCAATTTGTCTCATGAAGTCTATATGCAAATCTATTCAATCCACCAAAACATGAGGAAAAACAATGTATATAAGTCATTTCTATCAAAACCTAAACTTTTTCATGAACATGCACGTAAGAAAATCACGGCAACACATAAACACACAATAACCTTACTTTCTAGGCACACTATCTCCCCCTCGGGAGTAAGCCTATACAATCACTTCCAAACATCCTTCATACTAAGGACAACTTCAAATCCAACATAACAAGTCACAAAAGAAAAGAAATCTGGAAATTTACTAAAGCATAAAACACATACCAGAATGGACATGAGGAGAGCACTCTTGATCTTCTTTAGATTGGAGAGCTTTAGATCTATACTTCTTTGGATCACTCCTTCTTAAATCAATTGAACCAGAGAAAGGGTAGGGTTGAGACCTACGAAGACTATCCTTTTCATTTCTAGAAGCCTTAGGGCAACACCTTATCTTGTGGCCCAACTCACCACAACCAAAACAAACATTATAACACGCTAAGCATTCACCTTCATGCTTTCTATCACACTTACTACACCTCGATAATAAAATCTGCTCGGGTAACTTTTGTCTAAACCTAAGGCGACAATGTCCATCGGAATCATTATCCACTGACTTATCATCATCCAACCTAGATCTCTTTTTCTCCTCCCTATTCATTTTCTTAATCCTTTGCTCCTCAATTTGTTGAGCATGCACCATGAGATGGGAAATATTCATACTAGGGATAAGCATTGCCAAACAAAATTCATTGACCACTAATTCGGGCACTCTCATCACAAACTTATTCATCTTGGCCCTTGAATCCCCCACTATGGTTTGAGCATATTTGGATAGTTGGGTGAACTTAAGGGAATACTTTTTCACACTCATACCCCCTTGCTTAATATTTATGAATTATTGCATCTTTATCTCCCTCAACTCTAGGGGAGAGAACCTATCAAGGAATGCCTCTTTAAATCCTTCCCACTCTATGGGGCCTTCTTCTATCAGTCTACTATCTTTCCATTGCTCATACCAAATTTGTGCTACATCCCTCAATTGATAAGCGGCTAGCTCCGCTTTCTCTACCAAAGTTAATCCCATGATGGAAAGCACCTTATACACCTCATCTATAAAACCTTGAGGATCTTCCTCCACTTTGGAGCCATAAAACTCTGGAGGATTCATCCTCAAAAATTCTCTCACACTAGAAGAAGCCACCACCTCTCTATTGGCTTGTGTCATCAAGGCTTGAGCGAACAATTCCATAGAAGCCCTAAACTCCGCAAGAGTGACATTCTCAATTGGAGGGTCATTTGGAGCTTGAGGAAGAGGAGGAGCTTGGTTTGGAACTTGAAGAGGAACCTCTTGTTCTCCATTGTCTTCATCATCCCTCCAATTATTAGCCCTTGTATTTGCCATACCCTGAAAAACCATAGGGCACGGATTAGAAGAAGGGCCTAATAAAGCCAAACTCTATGGCACGACTAAGAGAATGAAGAAGTGAGATTTCCTAAACATCCAATAGCCTCCTATTCATAAATGTGGCGCACTTCACATTTATGAACAAGACCCTACTAGACGTGGTTTGAGACAATCCTAGAACCATTCTAAACCATGTGCTCTGATACCAAGTTTGTCACGACTTAGGGGTACCGCTGGATGTAGCATGACGTACTTGACCCCGAAGGGGTCTCATACAAGCCCTTAGCAAAATCATAACATAAGATACTATAAAATTATCAGAAATTTAAAACTTTTTTTAAACCATACAATCGAAAATATTTTCATAAACAAGCGGAAGTCTTTACTAAACATTTGTCTCAAACGATCTATTAAAGTCTTGAATAAAAGACTTGGGACGCAGCCCATACCAAAGTCTAAAACATAAAGAAATGACATAAAGGGAACATAATGGGTTTGTCCTTGAGGATATAAGGACTCACCAATCCTTCAACTCTTCTTGCACCTGAGAAACCTAGCCTTCAAGCAACTCAATCTCCGAAACCCTACATTTGATTAGAATGTAGGCAATATGCGTTAGTACAAAATGTACCAAGTATGAAAGCTAGCACAACATCATAAGAACATCTCAAAATGGTTAGTCAACATAAGACATAAACATAAGAGATAATAACATGAGCATAGCATAATCTCCAACATAAGCATCATATAATCACAAGTCAACATAAGACATAACAAATGAGCATAGGAGATAAATCATAATCATAATAAGCGAAATTGTCCCTTCGTCATCTATACCATAATAGCTTCATTCTTAAGTAACCTCTAAAGCACTCATGTGCAAAGCATAAATAGCATCCCATAATACCACCCAAGCTAAGTACCCTTTTTAGTCATCTTGATCATAGTCTATATACTTGGTCAAGTCTTACGTTTTCATATCATAGAGTACTAAACTCTTAAGTAACCTCAAAGCACACTTGTGCAATGCATGAAGGGCATCCCATAATACCATTCTCACTAAGCATTAGATTGAAGTCACCATAAGCATACTTACCCTTCATTTGGTCTCTTTCTTTAACTTACTTCATAGAGACAAGGGAACTATCATCTTTAATCAATCATATCATGTCAAGGAAGGCAACTATGGCACAATCTTATCTAGCATACATTATATAAGAGAAACACCTCATGAGTCACCTTAAGGCAAGTTTGTGCCATGCATGGACATGACCCCATAATCCTCCCCATGCTAAGCTAGACGCTCTAGGTTCATCATTCATGTTCATAATTTCTTAACATCATAAAGACACGGGTAATCATCTCTTAGTCATGCATGAAGTGGAGAGTTATCTAGACCTACTATCCAAACTAGTCATGCTCATGTTCACAAATGCAAGGGGGAGTCACCTGAAGGCATAACTGTTTATTTCATCATGAAGGACAAGGGGAATCACCTTAAGCCACATATATCATGGAATCATACAAACAAGGGTAATCACCTCTTGTCACAAATACTAATAAATTATAAAGACAAGTTGAGTCTCCACAAGTCATACAAGTTAATGAATCATAGGTATTCACCTCCATGTCCATTTTAAGGTGATACATGTATTCGCCTCCATATCATTATTAAGGTGATATAGGTATTCGCCTCCATATCAATTTTAATGTGTAATGTAGGTATTCGCCTCCACATCAATACATAAGAATCATAGGTAATCGCCTACATGACCAACTTAAAGGCTAACAGGTAATCACCTCTTGCCTTGGGAGTCACACATATAAAAAGGTAATCACCTCACACTCCTCACATCATGACATGGGTAATCACCACAAGCCTCATCACATTTCATAGTCCTAGGACTTAGATTCATTTTAGGTGAGAAAACCTTTCAACCTAGAATCATTCTATGTGAGAGAATCTTTCATGTCATATCATATTCATGCATAAAACCATATCTAGAATTCTACATTAGACATTGGTATAATCATGACTTATGTGAATCTGTTACTTCACATATTCAATCCTTTATTAAGTAGATTACGTGGGTAAGGATCCTCCACCAAAACTCTATCTATCATGCTTATAATCACATCTTCACTCTAAAGCCCTAACTATTATGACCACAAGCCTTTCCCTCAATCTTTCTTTCTTAATCTCATCATCATACCTAGATTTCAAGGTATTTCAATCACATCTTTCATTACTAGGTGATTCTAGTCACAATTGGTCATAAATGTTCAAATTAAACTTTACAAGTCAAGATCCTTCATATTCAATAAACTCTAGTTCAATTCTTGATTATATGATCCAAACTTTGATAAATTACTAGAAATGACATTGATTTAAGAAGATCACTCATGAACCTTCAATTTCACCTCTAATGGCATAAACCCAAAAAATATGAATATCATCAAGTAAACTAGGGTTAACCATATAAATCACATAAATTCATCATAATATCATAATTCAATGTTAATACAATCATAATTAGGCATTATCAATGTAACACTCCGGAAATTCTATGACTTAAGTTAGAGCCTCACCTTATGAATAATGACTTAAAAATAGTTAAAATTATGTTTCTAAACCTAAATTAATGCAATTGACTTGTTTTGGAGGAGTAAAAGTCTAAATGTCAAGAAACGACCATGACGTCCGGAAACTAGAGAAGAATGTGTTCTAGTGTGTCCTTAGGTTTTGGGAAGGTTTGGGAGTGTCGTATGATGGTATAATATTGTAAAAAGGTTTAAATTAGGTAAATATATGTTTATAGGTTCAAAAAGTTCAAATAAAACTCCGCGGGGCTACCCTAAGGGTCCCCGAGGAGGAACCCAACCTTGGCCAAACAAGCTGCCAAGGCAGCTTGCAAATTGCACTTGGAGGAAATAGGTGCGCATCGTGCACTAGCTCCCCCAAGGAGAAAAAGTTTAGTTCGCGACGCAGTCGTGTGGCGGACTCTACTGTCTTGAAATTTAATTCCAAATATCTTCAGGGAACAGCTCCGCGTCGCGGACTTGTTCCGCGACAAAAATGCAGAAATTCAGAAATTGAATTTTACTTCATTAAAGAGTCCAACTAAGTGAGGGGTATTTAAGGTACTTTAGGGGACGTGTATATAATGATTTTTAAGTCAATTTACCTCACTTTTATCACTCAAAACACAAAACCACAAAGATCAAAACCTAAATACTTTTCTCTACTCTCTCTCTCTTCTCAAGAACTCCATTGAAGAAGATTGGAGCTTCAAGAAGAAGACCCACTCTCCAACGTTTCAACTCGGATTTTCGTAGTTAATTCTTAAATAAGGTATGGTTTCTTATCACTCTTTGGATTCCTTTCCCCAAGAGGCCCATTCAAGATGAATTTCAAAATCTCCAATTTCTAGGTTTCAATCCAAAAACGTGGGTCTTCTTTCTAAAGTGAAATTGATGTTATAAACTGACTTTGATTGATGTTATATGAATAATTATGGATGAATTTATGTTGTATTAGTGGTTTCTTGAAGAATTCCCCATGAGACCCATGTTTCTCCTTCTTTTCCAAATTCTAACCCTTGTTCGTGTTGGATATTAATTGAAGGCTATGAATTAAATGTGATGTTATGTAATTCATGTTTTTATGATGATTCTACCCTAGGTTATGTATAATTTCTATGAAATTAGGGTTGAGTCTTTGAATGAAGCCTTGAAGGCTATGAAAGGAATATGTCAATTGCTTATATTGATGTTGAGTATGCTATTACTTCATGGATTACCTTGTACTATGTATTGGTTATGAATTGTTTGGTAATTGAAGTATGAATGTCCCATGAAGGGAAAGAATGTATGAAGGTTGTTTCTTCTTTGAACTTAAGTATGAAAGGTGAATTACTTAGATTGTAATGATGCTATACCGAATGTGTTGTTGTGGTGTTGATGACCTAGTTTCCTCATCCTTAACCCTCTACACTTGAATTATCTATGAAGTATTTATGTATATTATGGTATGATTTCTATATGAGTGAAAGGTAGTTCTCATGATTATAATTTAATGAAAAGTGAAAGGTTTACTCACTTTCTAAGTGTTTCTAAAGTTAAAGGATTGTTGCTCACTTATGAACACATATGGGCTATTATGGTAAGATGTCTACATAGGAGTCTAGTAAAGGCTAATGTGAACTTATGTGATGACTAAAGATGATTACAAAAGGGAATTAGATGCTTAGCACCTAAAGGACATGTAAATGAGATGTGGGTTTCACGTTTAGTAAGTTCGGCTCCCCACATGGGTTTCCTCACGTTTAGCAAGTCTGGATTACCCACGGTATGTGTTGTCCCATGAGATGGAAACCCCCACGTTTAGTAAGTTAGGGTTTCTAGAAGCAATCTCCTTGACCCTTAACTATGGGCCCACATAGGACTTTTAGCTTAGTGGATCCACCTAGATAGCTATGTACGAATTGTAACACCTTAGGCAAGTGTTAACCCTCTCTTTTCGGTGTGGGAGTAAAATACTGGATTCCATGTAGCTCTCATGGTCTATGTCGGTTATTGCAATATTTCCCTAATGTAAAAGTAAATGAAGGTATGAAAGGTGTTGACTCTTACTAGGGCTTTCTTAAGGGTTTCTACATAGTGTAAGGGAGGGTATGGGACTTCTCTTGCACATTGCACTTGTGGGATCCTAAGAGATGGTTGTAGTAGTGTTCTCTTATGATTATGATGATTATGACTTATTTATGTTGAAGCTATGTTATGTATGATCATTATGAATATGGTAAGTTATGATGAAATATGATCTTAAGAATGTATGCATGAAGTAGGTTGCTTAATGTGATACTTGGCTT
>JAJOOO010002542.1:0-29382 GCA_029582685.1 Solanum piurae
GAATTTTCCTTTATTATTTAGCTACGGAATTTTACTAGTGTTAACTGCTTTAATTAGCCTTCAACTCTCTCTGCATAAAGCTCAGTGTTAAGACAACTTTGTCACAAGGGTTATAAGAGCTGTACAAGATAACATAGAATTAACTATGAAATTTATCGACAATTTCTAGTTAATATGTCGCTAAATTGCTCATAGCTTACTAAATGTTTTTTTGATCCTTGCTAATTCACAGCTGAATGAAATTAGTATAAGAGTTTTGCTGTTTAGCTAGAAAATTATCCGTCATTAATTCCCTATTTTCCCGTAGTGGTACCTTAAGATTTAATGTAAACTATTTTTTAAAAATAAATAAATTATAATATAGTCTGAAGATTGAATTTTGTAAGCTCATTTTTACAGTTGGCTTTTTTTTTTTACTTGTTATAGCGCTTTGAGTTTTTATCTCATTAAAGATATAAACCAAAAAATATACAATTAAATTGTTTTAAATATAAATATTTTTTTCTTATTAAGGTCATGTATTTAATTAAATGTCATATAATTATGATGTTAAAATGAAAAAATAATTTTATGTTTGAAAATAATATTAGGAGCATGGTTGATTTATTATTAATAGATAGAAGTTTATAAATTTTGAGCAATTTTTAATACGCTAATTTTTTTCATCCAATAGCTGAATGTAGAGACAAAATTAATCCAAAATTGAAAACCATTTTAATTCGTTATAAGCGTTTTTTATTTTTTCGATTTTATATAAGAGCTATTGTGTCCCTCTTCAGTGTTCCGTACGAGGAAACAGGGAGGGCACTATTAAAGAGACCAATAAATATTTCCAATGATATACTCCCTCACATTATTTTTATTTATCCATTTTAGATTCACATGTTTTTTCAATAATAATTAATATAAATATCTTTTATTTATTTTTATTTATTCATAATATTAAATATAATTTTTATTTTTACTTGTCACTTTTAACATTTCAAGAAAAAATTTAAAAATTACCCTTAGCATTAGTTATTTATCCTTCAAATCTAGGGATGGCAATGGGGTGGTGTAGGGCGGGGCGGTGCGGGTTGAGCTTAACCCGCAAAATTTTTAATCCGTCCGCCCCGCCCCGCATAGCAACTCTTTTCACTTTCAACCCGCCCTACATAGACCCGCCCCACCCCGCCCCGCATAATTTTTTTAATATTTTCTTTTTCTAGTTATGTTTGATACTAAAAATAAAATTCATAAAATTAAATTCATTTTTTCATTAAGTTATATTAATTTAATAGGATAGTGACTTAAAATTTTATTTTTTAGAGGTCAATTAGGAAACATGTAAGAAATTGTATTATTTTTTATCAAACCATTTTCATTTATTATCTTTAATATTTTAGTAACTTTAATGAAATTATCTTAATAAATAATATTATATCACTCTTATAACATGTAAAAAGTTAAAATTAAGTTGAACCCACATAAAATCACATATACCCGCAACCCGCCCGCCCCACATTAATTTTTAAAAAACCCACTTCAACCCGCCCCACGTCCGATCCGCCCCACACAACCTTAAACCCGCCCCGCCCCACATAGCCTTAAACCCATCCCGCCCCGCATCTACCCCACCCTATTGCCATCCCTATTCAAATTTTTTTGAAGACCTAATATAATATCTATTACTAATAGAGATAGTGTGGTAAAATAGTCATGTCAATAATTATTTTTTAAATAGATGTGACAAGTTGAAATGTGACAAATAGAGATGAAAGGAGGGAGTAGATTTTTAATACAATGCTCAAATTATGGGATGTAAAATATTAGGTATTAGAAGATAATAATTTGATGAGAAATAAGTAAGTAATGTTGAGAATAAAATAATTTTTTTTGATATGTTAAAAATAATAAATAAAAATAAACGGAGAGAGTACGTACACATTTATTTATCTAATTTTGGTTCGATACGAAGTTAGTTACAGAGTTTGAATTTTCATTAATGAATTCAAAATATGAAATAAACACACGAAAATTTCGAAAACGGTTCAACATCTTACTATATATACATAAAAATATAGTCTCTATCATGTATAACAATCTAATTTTCTGCAAAAGGCGGTCTACATGGCTCCATTCCTCATGAAGTTTAAGAAAATAAAAACACATTTGATATTTTGTGATCTTAAATTAAAAATATGTAGAACGTATCAAAATATTCATTTAATCTTAGAATCTTATACATACTACGTGAAACAAAAAATAAAAGTAGAGAAAATAAATTAAAACGAAGAGGAAGGAAATATATTTGCTATTAGGGGTGTACATGGCTGGGTTGGTTCGAGTTTTTCAAATATCAAACCAAATCATTTGTGTCGAATTTTTAAATTTATAAACCAAACCAAACCAATAAAACTTGAGTTTTTCAACCTCGGGTTTTTTCGGGTTGTTTCAGATTTTTCCGGTAAAGTATTCATACAAACATATAATTTACTTGTACTTCAAATATTTCTTTAGTCCTACCAAAATACAACTATCTAAGGTGTTTCTTAAAAAAATAACACAAAATATGATATGATTAATGACACTAAAATATCCAACAAAAATAATAATAATGAAATCGCGTAAAACAATTATTGCAAATTAACAAGTCATAAAAGTACTAAATCATGCTAAAATAAGTATTAGTTACATGACTAAATATTAAAGGAAATTAAAATTAGATTATGTATTTTAATTGTCTAAATCAATGTAAAACTAAAGAACAAATATTCAAGATTATTGTTAATTTTAGTGTTGAATTGATTTTCTTTTTGCATTAGTATTAATTTGATTTTGATTTAAGTTTTATTATAATTACCAACATCTGTGGACTATAATCTTTATTGGACCATTCAGAATTCTAAGTTTCAAACTTGAAATAATATATTAAAAAGATAAAAATTATGAAAAAATATAAGAAATATTTTAAAATTATATCAAAGTAAATATTTTTATGTATAAAATAAAATTTTAAAATTATATATATAATGTCGGGTTGGTTTGGTCTCGGATTGATTTTTTTTAGTTAAAACCAAACCAACCCAAACATAATCGGGTTTTTTTTTTAATACCAAACCAAGTCAAACCAAACCACTAATTGGGTTTTTTTTCGATTTAACTCGATTTGCAATTTGGTTCGGTTTTGTACGCCCCTATTTGCTATCATCGATGAAGATTGATAAAGTCCTATATATTCAGTGTCGTTCAGGTCAGGCAATCACTGAGTGCAGGGGTGTCACTTATTTTTTTTAAAATCAATTTAATTGATCGAATATGTTCTTATTTTGTAAAAGATATCGAAAAAATTTAGATTCAACAAAAACAATAAGTATAAAATATTTATCTTGGACCTTGGTATTTAGGATAAATTTATTTTTAAAGGAGTTCAATTTCTAATTCAAAATCTATACCCACTGTGATTATAAGTGTTCATGGTTTGGTTTGAATCGGTTATTGATCAAAATCAAAATCAAACTACTACGGTCAGTTTTTAAATTTCTAAAATCAAATCAACCAAAAGAAAAAAATAATCATCGATTTGGTTATTGTCGGTTTTTGTTTTTTTTCAGTTTGAAAGTAATAAAGTTGTTGAGAATATAGACAACCCGATAGAAACAGACACCTAGTACATGAGCAATCCACAGGAAAATTACTGTGAATTTCAATTAAGCAATACCACTGTTATTATTACACAAACAAAATGATTCAATCAAGAGAAAATGTGACTATGTGATGTGATGTAAGGTAGGATAGGTAAAGATTAAGTAGTTGATTTTTGATGAACTCCGTTTTAGAATTTTAATAGTTGGGTCTTTCAAAAGATACTTATATATGCAAATTGTGACGATTAATTGCTCCTTTTCCTTCATGCATTTCAAATTTGTACAAGTAAATTAATCATAAAAAATAAAACCATGAAACAAATGTGATTATGGAACTTTCACTTCATTGAATCAAAACAAAGGGACATAAACACGAGTTACAAGCTAAGCCATTATGAACAATTAATCAAGAAAACTCTAAAGCCTCAAAGTGAAAATCACTAAATTCACCTACGTTTTCCATATCCAAACCATTCAAGTCATTATAAGATGAAACCACACCTTCAAGAGAAAAATCAGGAACTAAATCCTGCCAATCTAGTGCACAAGATTTATCACGACTATGTTGTAATTTTGACTCTTCTCGTGAAGTGGTGATCATTTGAGGACGTTTACAAACGTGATGTCCAAAATATTTAGTTCGATAAATAATTGGCTCCTCCTCTTTAATTCTCTCAACTTGTTTAGTGGCATAGCACTCTTGATCATACTTGTTACTGCACCTATAGTAACACCTTTCCTCACAACAACAAAAATATATATATGTTTCATAATTAATATAGTAGAAAGTAAAAAATATACATATATATCCATCTTTTTGTTGTATCGAAAACATATATAATTAAGCAAATAAAAATATGTGTATTGATATATATATTAAACTAGATAATATAGATTTTGGGTTTAAATGATTGACTAACAAAAAAAATCAGATTCAATCATGAAATATGTTGAACACATAATTAAATAGTAAAAATATTTTCAAAATTAGGTAATCATACAATTCAAATAATTAGTACATGTATACCTTGGATATTTTCAGTTAAGTATAACCTTTTGTCCGTATTTCCTCCCTGCATGTCCATCTTCCGTTGTTGTAGTCTCTCTCGTCCATGAATCTAATGCTTTTCTGCATAGCTTATTGATGAAATTCGAATTTTTACTAATGAATAATTTTGGTCAAAATTAAAAATATATAAATAGGAAGTATAGTTTATTAAGTTACCCCTGTTTATTAGATGTTTCTTGATAATTAATCACTATTAATAAGAAGAAGTAGTTCTTTAATATAAGGGTATAGTTGAAAAAATGTACTACTACTATTTTTTGTTTTGAATTTATAAGATGACGCTTATTTTGGAACATTTTTTTTTGTTGCTGAAATGACACTTATTTTGAAATGGTGAAATTAATAAACTAAGAACATTCAACTTATGATATCTATACGTACATTTTTATTCATCTATACCGTATAATTTCATAAGATGTGATCAAATATTAATTGACATCCTATTGAAGTATACTTGACCTAAAGTAGAAATTCAGCAGTGGTTTCTTTTAGCGATTATAATTAATAAATGGGTGAATCTAAACGCCTTCAACAAACACTATATATATGGTGAGTACTTAAGCTTTTAATAGTTTGATTATCATTAATCTTATATTATAATTGAGTTTAAATAATATACACTAAAACTATAAACTATACCGATTAGATTACTATTTTTTGGCAACTATTTCTGATTCTCTATCAAAGCCGTATAATTACGTATGTAGATCAAGGATGTAAAATAAGTTTTATATTATCAGTAATCAAACCTATTATCTAAGTTATAAGTATTAATAGTGTAATAAATTTTGAACAACCTATTATACTATGTAGTTTTTTATTTTATTCATTAGCAATTAACGCAAATAAATTAAATAAAATTATTTGCAAACAAATCATAGATGATATTTGATTGTGTAACGTATTAGCATTTGAACTCTAAATTCATTATATCTCACCTTTTTCTCCCATAACAACCTCGTCGATTCTTCACGACTTGCTTGTCCTTCTTCCTAAACTTGTTGCTAAAATCTTTGGAACCAGTTACGCTAGAGAGAGCCTTAGTGAAACAAGTCAAGATTTTAAGTATAAGGTCATGAGTTGAGGCTGATTTATTATGATGTGCAAGAGGCTGTTGAAGTAGACTTTGAAGTTGGACCGAAAATTCTTTGCCTTGCTCAAGATGTTCTTTCACCATTTTACTTTGTTTGGATAAGAGATGTGATGATGGCTTGTGTGTTGGGGAGGAATGGTCCATTTTATTAGTGATTGAAGAGGCAATTTAAAAGGAAACAACACAACTTATAAAAAATAAAAATCCTAACTTTTTTGTTTTATTATCCAAGTAATAATACTAGCTACTTGGGACTAGATTTTGACGTCATAAACGTGACATTTGAGCATGACGCACGCTAACAAGAAAAAAGTTTACTCATACACTACTGTTTTTTTGGGGGGCAACCGCCCAATCAATGTCCGGGTGGGCGTAATCGATACCCGATTCTAATTAGGTGTAATATCTTTTAATTTGGTCTTATCTGATATGTATGTACTCCAACTTTGAGTGTGCATAATTAAACACTTAAACTTATATAATGCTGAACAAGTAGACACATGTATATTACGTGAGGTTCTACGTGACAATTCACATATCTTACATGGTGTCCTACCTGAATTGTCATGTAGAATGCGTGTGCTTAACTATTCAATTTTTTATAAGTTTAAGTATCCAATTATGCACACACAAAATTAAAGGACATAGCTATCAATTGGACGAAATTAAAAGACTCGTTTATGTATTATACATTCTAATTATTAGTCGAGTGAACCTAATTGGCTTACTGTATTTAACTGTATAGTAGACAAATCAATTAACTGAGTCGTGTGAATTCAATTAGAAATTTAACTATAGTTAATAATATTGTTATATGTGAAATATAACTAAATACTAAACAACGTGGCTGGAACTATATATATCACCTTCCCCAATTCAACATATATTCGATTTTCCATTTTATAATCTCCTTTCCCATTTTTCTGCATCATGCCTCCCATTTTCTTTTTTAAAAACAAATAAATCAGTACCTCCCGTAGAGTACCGAATAATAATTCGTATTTGGTTATAATAGATATTAGTATATTTTTTCTAAACTTTGTAATATTTATTGTTCTTGTTTAATTAATCTAAGTTTAATCGATTAATTATTTTCTAATAGATGTTAAAGTATGTTTTTCGGAGCATCTCGATTCTCTTTAGAATAACTAGCTAAAACCTTACCTAGAATCATATAAGTTAGCAAACTATTAATCAGAATTAATTTTGTAAATATTTTAGGAATCCGATAGTGCAAGGAGCAAATTACATCTTATCTCTACTCTTTTTCAATTAACAAAAATCCCTTGAAATTGATGTCATCCAGATACATCACATTTGATGCATTATACAACTAGTTTATTGAGATTAAAAAGAAAATTAAATGTCAGTTTCACAAATCATGCAAATCAAATTGATGTCAATCTCTCCCAAATAACAAATCCAAACAATTCAAATTTCAAATTTTCATCTCTCAAATCTCTTCAAAATCGTAACAAATAAAAAAAAAGTCGATAATTTTATACAGTTATGTATCATATACAAAAAAAAACTATGATACATAACTATGTTATATATATAACAATGTTATGTGTCATATACATAACTATGAATATGATACAAACTGATTTTGTTATAAAACATTAGTGTTTATGTATCAATAATAATATTTGATAGTATACATAGTCTTCTAGTTGAACAAGGTTGGGTATATGTATCTGGTAGTAAAAGATAATGAAATTTGTAATAGTTGTGTATTTAATACATAATTATGAACATGATACATACTAATTTGCGTTTCAATAAATTAGGATTATGTATCAAAACTAATATTTGAAAATGATATATTGTACATGATAAAATTGTAATGTATCGTAAAGGTGAAACGAACGAATTATACATTAATATAAGAATCAAAATCAACTAGATACATTAAAAGTTCTGGTGAAAGCAACAAAAAAAAAAAAAAAAAAATATCAACAATTTGGTCTGCTAAAAGAAAAAAAAATGAAGAAATTCTTCTACACTTTCTCATTTGTTATGTATCAACTCTTGTAGGTTTTTTTCACTTTCAACAATGACGTCATCCATAAATCTCGACCCAAAAACCTTATCGGAGCCACCAAAAACTCTTGATAAAATTGCAATGTATCATAATATTGAAATGAAGGCAATAAGAATTAATTTAAGAAACAAAAACAACTATATACATTAAAAAACTGAATCCATATGCATAAGAAAAAGATGAACAACAAAAACTCGAAAAAATAATAATCAACAATCTGATCTGCTGAAAGCAAAAAAATGATGAAGAAATCGTTCTACGCTTTCTCTTTTGCTGTGTATCAACTCCCGTAGTTTTTTTCCACTTTCAACAATGGCGTCACTCATGAATTCGTCTACAACTATTGTAACGACCTATTCCCGTCGTTTTAGAAAAGCCAACGGGGGAAAGTTTGGGGCCGAAAAAACTTTTTCGTAGTATTTGGATTTTCCTAACCTTGTTCAGATTTAGACGAAATCGGAGTCTTTGAGGTGTAGGAAAATCTATTAACAATTGGGTGAATCATTTATGATTTTGATCTCATGAGTAGTTAGATAACTCGTTAAGGAATCCGTACGATTTTACGGAATTGAATTCGGGCGAGTAAAACTCCCGAAATCGATCTTAGCGTAAAGGGTATTTTCTAAGCGTCGTGGGTTAGATGTGTGTTGTGAAATGGGAATTTTGGAATTCTTTAATTAGCTCACTGTCTCACGTAACCCGCTTTGGCGCTGGGTTTTGTCGCTCTGGCGGGGCCGCTACAGCTGGGTGACGACCGTTGTAGCGGGCTCGACGCGACTTAAGGTCGTTAATAAACCCTTAAACGACCTTAAATGACACTTTTCAATTTTTAGAGCTAAGGAACGAACCCCATGCGACTCCTACTCATTTTCACCATTCTTGAGGCTAAAGGTAAGCTTTTCACTCCACGAATCCATTTTTCGATCCGTAGAACGTAATAGAAAGGGTGAATATTGACAGGGGAAGGTTTTGTTATAGATTTTATGGTGGAAACAACCTTAATTTGGATAATTGGGATCATGGGTTTGATCTAGGGTTCATAGAATTGTTAGTAATTCGGGTAATTAGTGATTGTTTATTGATTCCCACGTTATTATGATTGTTTGTAGACCAAGAACAAGCGGAACGAATCTGGAAAGGGAAGGATCAAGTTTCTTAGGGTTTCAAGCTTGTTTTGAGGTAGGTGATGGTTGTGATATATGTTTGTTCTTGCTTCATTATGATACTTGTATATGTATGACTGTTGCAATGTTGATCACACTTGTTGTAAATGAGATAGATGAATGATGATTGTCATGAAATCATGACTTAAATGTATAATCTTGATGATATACTTGTGTTTGTGATTGTGGTGTGTTGAATGGATCGGTTGCCACGTTCCAGCATAACTAACTTGGATCGGTTACCACATTTCGGCATAAATATGGGATCGGTTGCCACATTTTGGCATAACATTGGGATCGGATACCACGTTCCGGTATGCTAACTGTTTGGGTTTGGGTTCCATGAGAGGACCAATGACGTGACTTAATTGTGTATCTTGCGAAATGTAAAGTTGTTCGTAATGCTGATAATATTATATATGCATGTGATTATAATGTTGTATTGACTTGCTTATGTTGCACTTAGTGGGATAGCCGCGTGATCCTACCAGTACACTGTGGTTGTGTACTGATACTGCATTTGCTCTTATTTTTGTTAAGTACAAGGCATCTTCAGGCGGCTACTGGCAGACCTCGATTAGGAGATCAGTAATCGTCGTTCGAATTCAAGGGTGAGCCAATTCTTCCGGGCTGCCATGAGTTCTCCTTTCGTCTATGTCCACATTTCGGACTTAGACTATGTTCTAGTTAGTTATTAGTACATTAGTTGGGGTTGTATCCCTTCTTATTAGACTTGGTTCATTGTTAGATGTTTTGGTACTGTTTACTCGAAAATATAAATAAATGAAAAATGACTTGTTTGCGAAAAATCGATAAAACTTATGATTTAAGAGAAATTGAATTTCCAAAAAAAAAGAGTCGCCACTTAATTTTTTAGTAAAAATTAAGAAAAAAAAACTTAAAGTTTTCAAAAGATTTAAACAGATAAAATCAATTGATAATAAAAGGGTTCGAAGTTCAATGTACATTCCGAGAAGGTGTTATGCCCTCAGAATGCCCGCTAACTTGCGGTTGACCGGCGATTTGACTAAAACGACTTTGACTAATTCTGAGAAAATATTAAATAAGTAATAAAATCCATTGAATTATTTATTTATTTATTTTTATTTTTATTATTAATTATTTTAAGGGGAAATGAACTAATGGGGAACTTTCTAGGGGAAACAATTCGTAGTCGGCAAGACAACTAATAAAATAAGACTAATTAAAATATAAATATTGGAAGAAACTTGATGAAATCGTGACCCTTTTATTGATCCATTACCCATAATCCTCATGATTTGTGGTTTGTTTGAATAACCAACTTAGGCCAAAAGCCTAAGTTAGGGGTGTGGTGAAAAAAGAAGGTAAATCAAGGAGTGCAAGAAAGTCCTCTTTTACCCATGTTTTGAGAAAAATGGTTCCCCTCCATACAAAAAAAAATGAATGAAAAAGAAAAAGTAGTGGAATAAAGTTGTGAAAATCCAAAAAGATATAGGGTTTCCAACAGTCCATGGAAGGTGAATAATGAGATGACTTGTGAGCACGAATGAAAAATGATGAAGAAAAGGAAAGAAAGTGTTGTTCACACCACATTTCATGATGACTATAGCCATTGAGCCTAAATGACCATACTTTTACACTCAGCCCCGTTACAATCCTTGAAAAGACCTTTTTGATCTTGAGTGAGCTAATGCAAGTGTTGATTGGAAAATACAGGCAAACCTACGGGTGAAATCATTCATTGTGTTCATCTTTGTGAGTGTGAGCGTTGCATTTGATTCCAGAGCCTTAAATTTTGAACCATTGTGTGTGAATATGGAATCATTCTTTGTGTGAGGGCATTTGATTACCTTTGTTGAGCTTGAACTGGCATTTGAAGCATATATTGTGAGCTTGAGATTCTTTGATAATGGTGAGTCACAACTTGAAACTTTGAGTGCACATTTGATGCTTGCATGAGTAAGTTAGAGTCTTTTTGTGTGCATTCATAATTGAGTCTTGTGTAGCACTGTTTGAGACATCATTTTTAAACTGTTGAACTTGAGTTTTACTTGAGGACAAGCAAAAGTTTAAGTTGGGGGTGTTGATGAGTCCACGATTTGGACTCATTTAGGACTTTATTTTAATAGATTTAGTATCCTCAAATGCATATTTTGTGCCAATAACTGATGTAAATCCCTAAATTTCAGGTATTTGGATTGAGGAACAAAGCATGGACACTATTGAGCAAAAAGGAACAAGGTAGCTGAAAGAAAGAAGGAAAGAAGGCTTGAGGATCGCCTAACCCATTAGGCGAGTCGCCGAACGGCCAGGGTCTCGTTCCAGAGTGCCAAGCTATGAAGGAGAAAATCTAGTTGGCAAGAGAAAGGAGCAGTCGGCGAGTTGCCGAACAGTTCTGCGATGCAGTGCCATACCGCCCAAAGTTACAAAACCTGAAGATGCTGAAGGCAAAAGCAAAATGGTGATGAAAATGACCAAAGGGTAGATCGACGATTTCGACTAATTGCGCCGACTGAACCTGCAGCACACTTTTTGACAACTATAAATATTTGTTTAAATTTTTAGCTTAGTATCTGATCTCGTGTGGAAACAGAATATTTTTCAATTTTTGAAGTTGAGAGCTTAGAACTGAATAGAGAGACAATATTTCCTTAGCTTTGAAGATTTGAAGATTTCCATTTCTAAGAAATTGGAAGTGGGTGTTGAAGATTCTTCATTTTAGACCTTTGTAAGACTATATCAATCCTACCTAGTTGATGGAAACACAACTTGGTAACGATCTTTACCTTTTTACTATGTCTAGCTAAAACCCTAATTCTTGGGGTGTGATTATGGGTTGATTTAATTGCTGACTATTGTTAATTTATAGTTTATTTACTGTTTAAAAGTGATTTCGTTCAGTAATTGTGGTTGAATTTAGTGGGTTGTAGTTGCAAATACAATCTTAACTTCATGTTTTTTGCTTGCTCGAGAGAGAGGTTTTAAAATCAAAATTATTGAATCGATGGTCTGTGGGTAGTGGGTTGTCATGGGTTCAACTCGAGAGAGTGAATCCTAAACCCTTTTCCACGCATTCAGCTCGAGAGAGTGAATGGACTAAAGTGAAGGTTATGCTTCATTGCCGTTTATTTGTGTCCGAGAGAAACCAATTTGATTCGGGGTAAATTGTTTGAGAAAATTTTTATCCCCACTAAAGTCTAGCTTATTCTCTGATTTGTAGTTGTTTACTATTAATTGCAATTACCCGGTTGTTTACCTTGACCAATAATCCTATCACATCCCAAGAATTCCCATTAAAGTCTCGCTTATTCATATTTTCGTGTTATTTATTATTTTAGTTGATAGTACAAACAAACCCCCTTTATATTTGACACTTGTGTAACCTATAATTTAAACCATACTTTTATTCATAAATGATTTTAGCTATGATTAATTTGAGCATATTTATGATTTTCTATTGATTCTTGAGTACGAACCACTCCCTTGGGACTCGACCCCAACTCACTAGTTGGGTTATATTACTATTGAACGAACGATGATGCTTAATATTGGATGAAGTATCTTTGATAGCGTTCTAATCAATTGTACATCAATATATATAGCTTATCAAATTTCCTAACTACATGTACAACTAATCAGAAATGTACACTTGGCAATCCTAACAGAATTAGTTATACTTAACTAACTAATGAAGCTGAAAACTAATTAATGGAATCAAGTTACACCTCTGTCCTCATTATCTTCAATACTCCTTCTCAAGCTAACTGTGATGAAAACATTCAAAACACCTAGTTTGGATAGTAAAAATTCATGTTGTAACTTCCCCAAAGCCTTTGTTAGTATGTCCGCATGTTGGTCTCTTGTGGGAATATAGACAGTGCTAATCAACCCTTGTTGAATCTTCTCTCTAATGAAATGGCAATCGATTTCAATGTGCTTAGTTCGTTCATGGAACACAGGATTTCCAGTAATCTGAATGGCTACTTTATTATCACAAAATAGAGCTACTGGTTCTTCAACATGGATGCCTAACTTCTTAAACAAGTTTGTCACCCGCACAATCTCAGCTGTTAGACAAGCTAGACTCTTATATTCTGCTTCTGCAGAGCTCTTTGAGACTGTAGGTTGTTTCTTGGACTTTCAAGAGATGAGAGAATCTCCCAATTTCAACAAGTATCCAGTTATTGATCTTCTTGTATTTTGGCATACTGCCAATCTGAATCATAGAACCCAGTCAACTTCATGTTCTTCTATGACGACATCAATAATCCCAAGTCTGGTAGATTTTTGAGGTACCTAATAACTTTGAGAGCAGTCTGCCAGTGTTGAACTTTTGACTTTGTAGAAACTGACTCAAAGTTTGCACTGTGTAGGCAATATCTGGTCTAGTGATTGTCAAGTATAGTAGCTTCCCAATCATCCTTTGATATTGGGAAACATCATGATATAACTCCTCCTCACCACATGTTCCTTCAGAAGTTGTAGTGAGTTTCATGTTGCATTCTAGTGGTGTAATTGTTGGCTTTCCTGCAGTGATGCCAACTTCAACTAAAAGTTCTAGGGCATACTTCCTTTGGCTCATTAGGATTCCCTTTTTTGACCTACTAAATTCTATCCCCAAGAAAAATTTCAACTCTCCCAAATCCTTGATTTTAAACCATTTATGCATGACATCCTTAGTGGCCTGAATAAGAGCAACATTGTTCCCAGTGATAAGAAGATCATCAACATAGACCAATATAATGACTAAACTGGTACCCTGTCTTTTTGTGAACAAAGAATAATCCAAATGAATTTTGATTGTACCCAGACTTCAACAAGGCTTCAGTAAGCTTAAAATTCCACTTCCTGGAAGCTTGTTTGAGTCCATAAAGAAACTTCACAAGCTTACATACCATAGGTGTAGTTCCTTCAACCTACAAACATTTAGGCAGTTCCATGAATACTTCCTCTGTAAGGCCTCCTTGTAAGAAAGCATTGGAGACATCCATTTGATATATATACCAATTCTCTGCAGCAACTAATGCAATGACAGACTATTACCATCTTCACTACTGCAGAGAATGTCTCCTGATAGTCTATCCCAGCAGTCTGATTATACCCTTTAGCCACTAGTCTAGCTTTGTACCTTTCAACTGTGTTATCAACCTTATGTTTGATATTAAAAAACCATTTGCATCCTATCACAGGTTTCCTTGTGGACAAGGTACCAGGTTCCAAGTACCATTGTCCTTGAGAGCCTGTAATTATTGTTGCATTGCATCTTTCCACTTATCATCTAGTAGTGCCTCTTCATAGGACTTCGGTTCAGTGACAGCTGAGAAATTACTTAAGCAAGCTTTGTATGTAGGAGATATAATCTGGTAAGACATATAGTTGGACAATGAGTGAGGAATATGACCCTTTTTTGTAGTAATATAATCATGATGTCAGGCTGGTTTGATAATTGTTCTACTAGATCTCCTTAAATCAGAAGGTAGGATTGTGTGTTCATTAGTATCAACATCAGTATCCATTGAGGTTGACACATCAGGGACAATATCTACTTCTATAAGTGAAGCTTCTTCAGGTTCATTAACCTCTATGTGTTTTTGAACCGAATCTAGCTCTGAGTGAGGTTTGGAAACAAGGGAACTGAACCAACTGAACCGTCATGTTCTTTAAAAGGAAAAACTAATTCTTTGAACACAACATCTCTACTAATCGGAAATCTCTTATCAGTAATGTCAAAAAGAATATAGCCCTTTTGTGTAAGAGAATAGCCCATCAGCACACAAACATTAGCTCTAGGTGAAATTTTTTCTTTCTGACAAGTGTGGTAGCAAAACATAAGCATACAATAGTCCTAAGATGCTCTAGTTTAGGATTTCTTTTGTAAAAAAACTTCATAAGGTGACTGACCTTTCAATGTGGGAGTAGGCAGTTTGTTAATTAAGTAAACAACTGATATGACACATTCACCCCAAAATCTAATAGGTAAACCTTCTTAAAACTTGATAGCCCTTGCAACCTCTAATATGTGTCTATGTTTTCTTTCCACCACTCCATTTTATTGTGGAGTGTGTGGACAACTGCTTTGATGAATAATTCCTAAAGAATCAAAAAGATCTTTACTTCAGTGTTAAAGAATTCACCACCATTATTTGACCTAACACTCTTCACACAATGATTGAACTGAGTTTAACCATATTAAAAAGAAATCTCAGAGTTGTGACAGCATCAAATTTCAGTCTAAGCAAATATAACCATGTAATTCTGGAACAATCATCAACCATAGTAAGGAAATATCTGAAACCAGCATGAGTTTGAACTTTGAATGGTCCCAAACATCAATATGTATCAAGTCGAATATAGAGGTACATCTAGTAAGTGACAAAGGAAAAAGTAACCTTGTTTGTTTTGCTAAAGGACATACAAAACAGTCATCAATGTTATTATTTGCAATTGGAACTAACTTTTTTAAGACATTAGAAGAAGGGTGACCAAGTGTTCTATACCATAACATGCTATCATCCTTGGTGACTTTGATGTGCATCAATTTTTCAGCATTTGTACCTTCATTATTTCTTTCAGCACCATGGTTCAACAAGTAATAAAGGCCTCATGTCTCTTTATCAATCCCCTTGACCTTCCCAGTTAACAGGTCCTGAAAGACACAAAACTTAGGGAAAATTTTTACTGAGTAATGTAATTGCCTAGTTAATTGAGAGACTGACAACAAATCATACTTGAAATCAGGAACTACTAGGATATTAGTTAAGACATCACCAGTGCTCTACTTATAACTGCCAGTGTGGGATATTAATGCAGTACCTCCATTAGGTAATTGTACATGGTTTTGACCTCTTTGTTCTAAAGAGACTGTATCAAATAAATTATCTAATGAGGTTGTAGTGTGCTTTGTTGCTCCAGAATCTATCACCCAATTTTTAAGCTTAGTGCTATCAGAAAAGGAATAACTCATACATGCTTGATTGACAACAGAAACATCAGTGTGTTCTTTGTTCAATAGCCTGAGAATTTGACCATACTATTCCGGAGTGAATGTGGAGGAGGCTGAACCAGGTGAATCATCTTCAACAACATTCACATTTGCCATCCTATTACCCTGATTCCCAGACCTTGCATGTGGTGCTTTCTTCTTGAATTTATAGTCTAGTGGATAGCCAACAACTCGATAACATGTCTCCTTAGTATGACTTTTCAACCTGCAAACTTCACACTGTAGGGTATAATCTCTATTTTGCTAATATGAGGATTGTTGGTGTCCTCTTCCTGCATATAATGCAGTAGAGGTAGATGCACCTACATCTCCTCCTAAGTAAGGATTATTGCCAATAAACTGTCTTCCTGAGTAAGGATTATTGCCAACAAACGGTCCTCCTGAGTATGGATCATTGCCAACAAACTGCCTATGATGATCTTTACCAGCATACAATGCAGTAGCTGGTTCTAAAACACCTTTTTGGTATGAACCAACAGTCATTCGTTGACTTTCATCAGAAATAATTATTGAGTAATCCTTGTTGACAGAGGGTAAGGGAATTATCATAAAGATTTGAATGTGTGCCTGATTGTAAGACTCATTTAGCCCCATGAGAAATGCAAACAATTTCATGTACTGCAGGTGACTAGCATAGACCATTGATTTATCACAGCCATAAGAAGAAGGTGGGACCAAAGCATCAAACTCATCCCAAAGTAGCCTCAATCGTGTGAAATAACCAGAAACATAAGATGTACCTTGTGTGATAGTACAGATCTCACGATTAACGTTGTTGAATCTCTTCTTCAAATCAGCCCATACAGTAGCAGCATCAGTTGCATAGATGATTCCACTCATTAACTCTTTCGAAACAGAGTTCAAAATCCATGATAGCACGAATGCATTACACTTTTCCCATTGTTCTTCCAAAGCAATGTTGTAATCACTCTTTTTACAAGTACCAAAAACAAAACCTGCTTTACTTTTGGCTCAGAGAGTTAGGAACATCGACCGACTCCATATCGAGTAGTTCTCCATGTCTGTAAGCTGGATAGTTGTTAATGAAGATCTTGGAGTGTCAGATTGCAGGAGATACAGGGGATGATTGTGGTTCTTCTCAACATCTACAATTGTATCAGTGCTCACCATAATTCCCAAAAATAGATCACAAAAAAAACTCAGAGAAATACATAGAGAAGATCGTTCACAACTAGAGATGAATCAATCGATGATTCGTAACTCTGATACCATGACAAAATCTCAAATTTACATCTAAGAATGAAGAGATCTGATTTAGGGAAAATAGGGAGAAACGAGAGAGATGATCTTATTCATTGATCATGCTTATGGAACATGTTCACTGTACATCAATATATATAGCTCAGCTAATTTCCTAACTACTTGTACAACTAATCAGAAATGTACACCTGGCAATCCTAACAGAATTAGTTATACTTAACTAACTAATAAAGTTGAAAACTAATTAATGGAATCAAGTTACACCTCTGTCCTCATTATCTTCAATATGAACATCGTAGTTTATATATATATTGTCAATGTGGATTCTACCATTACATTTTGTTCTTTTAATCTTATGCTTATTATTATATTTCTTCACGACCAATAAGATAAATTAAAACAATCAAATTGCTAGTAAAAGTTGAGAGACAAAAAATGAGAATAGAACGTTGTTAAGAGGAGTAGGATGTGTCTGCGAATAGATTTACGGCTAGTATGGAGACATACTTATTTTGCCCTACTTGCCTAAAATACAAAAAGATATATAAATGCATTCAGATTAGTTGACTATCCTCACTCAATGATATAGTTAGAGATCTAATTTAGATGATGTTTAGAAGATCGAGTGACCATGAATATAATATCAAACATGTGACTCAATAATTCGATAGATATCTTAAACTAGTTTAATAACTTTATGTAAATATGATGGGATTATGCAAACGGCTAATCCTAGGTCTTTATATATCTATGACCAACTCTAACAATTTAATCACTTTTAATATTCTTGCTTTTAGTATAATTATTATTAAAATAAACAAACAACCACTTCTCTTGAAATTGGACAACATTTGTTACTATAATCTTAGTAGAATCAATCAAGAATTGATTGACGCTTATGTCTCTATAAGGTTTGACATATGATTGCTTATCCTCTTTTTATTATTTGCGACTATATATACACTTATGTGTGTGTTGGAAGATAACAAGACGCCGAACCTTACTTCTCATTCTTAAATGTCATTTAATTATTCATTTTCATGTGTTAAGAAGGATTAATTCTTAGTAATAAGTCCCTAAGAAATCACTCCTAAAAATATAGTAGAATCAACCCTTTGTAACGAAAGAAAAATCTTTTTTTATTGAATAGTGAATGTTTAATTATATTTTCTTCATATATTAGTAATGACAAGTAAATATAAAAATATATATTTGAATAGTAAATAAATAAAAGTGAATAACACACTATCCATCAGACTTTAATAAGCAATTAGTAGCATACTTTAGTTAGCTTTGACAAAACAAATACCCTTAACCGGTATTCAACTCTCACTTTCTTCTTCTTCTTCATCATCTCTCTCTTTTTTTCTTCTTCTTTGAATTCATTTTCACGCAAGAACCCACTTTTTGACATTCATCCTACAAATTATACATCCAGTGAGCCATAGGAAGATGAGATACAGAAAAGGTAAATGTGATCTAATGTATGTAATTGAAGGACTACTCTTTCTGAGCAGCTGGGCAATGGTAGTAAATGGGTCGATCCATGAGTACAAAGATGAAGCCTTCATTCCTCGTTTCAATTCATTTTTCTTTCATGGTGGTAGTGAAGGTCTTTATGCTTCTAAGGTTCAAGATTCCCCTCTTCTCGTATCTGATGACAGTAATAACAATAACAATAAACCCATTAATGGCAAATCCTTTATCAGGTACCAAAATTCAGTACCCTTTTGTTTTTACAGTTCTACATTTGATTTTAAAGGTATTCTGGTGTTTGGTGAATTGTTTCTTAGCTATTTGAAGAAATTATTTTAGTCTTGTAAGTTGTAGATGTGGGTGTGATCTTAAATTAAAGATGGCTAGGGAACAATGTGATTCTTATTTGTTTTTGTCAAGATTTGAAAAGGGTATTGACAACATGGGTGATGGTTTTTGAATGCGATTTTACAATGTGAAGGAGTTAGGTAGATGAATTTATTCTGCAGAATTATGTCCAATCAAACTTTTTTAGTGTACTAGAAGAAGTAGAATGCAACAACAATAACATACCCAGTGTATTCCACAAGTGGAGTTTGGGGAGGGCGGAGTGTAGAAGCCTTAAACCTGCCTTGTGAAGGTAGAGAGGTTGTTTTCAATAGACCTTCGGTTCAAGTAAAACATATCAAAATCAAGAATGTAAAAGTAAAATAGTGAAGCAAGTAATGCTGACAATAATGTAGATGAGAGCACTAGTAGCTAAATAATAAGATAACAGAGGCAAATGAAACAACAGGAAGTAATAAAGAGAGTATGCAAAGAGTGGAATACATAAAGTTATGTTTTTTAAGCATTTGGTGGGGGTAAATGCTCTCCATGGAGATTATTTTCTTAAAGAAATATTTTACCTTCCTATCATCATAAGGTAGGGGTAAGGTTTGCATACACACTACCCCACCGAGACCCCTGCCTATGGGATTTTACTGTGTTTATTGTTGTTGTTGTTGTTGAAATCAATTTATGGATAAATTTCAGTTTTGGTTGCATATAAAAGTTGGTGAAACATAATAATACAAGCTGTAGGATTTGTACCAGGACAGTGTTTTGATGAAACTTTCTATGATTAAAGATTGACAAAAAACTTCTAGGTGGAATAAGTCGTAGGGAGTAGAAGTTTGGATATTTCTGAATAGATAAAAATTTCAATGTGTTCTCTAGAAATAAAATGTTTTGATGTTTGTCTTTGCATGACCAAGTTCTTTTTTATTTTATTTTTCATTAGCTAATGCATTTATTGGGTATTGATGGTGTGTGATTCATAAATAGAATCCAAAATATGTGATGAATAATTTCAGTGACTCATGGATGCCGTCCATAATGATTTCAGGTTTGAGTCAATCATCTTTAGAAGAACAAAGGAGGCTGCAAATAAGCAAAATGAGATGCAGCAGAGTACTGGAATTGTTGAAGCCATAATACTGGAGGTCAAAGACAGGAACGAAATTGGGGGTTCCTATCTGAATTCTGATGCAATATGCTGCACCCCGGCTCTTGCCAAAGATGGATCCTGCAAGGTAGGAGAGGTTATAATCCATCAAGATCCTGAGAACCCTGGGTGGCCAAAACGGATTCAGACGTCCTTTGAGGGAAACAGTGAAGAAGCTAATATGGTATTCCATAATGTTCAGATCAACAAGACTGGAATGTATTATCTCTATTTTATGTTCTGCAATCCAGAACTCAAGGGCACATTAATTAGTGGTAGAACTGTTTGGAGAAACCCAGAAGGCTATCTACCTGGGAAGATGGCACCACTGATGACATTTTACGGTTTGATGTCTCTAGCATACCTCATTCTTGGTCTCTTGTGGTTTTTACGGTTTGTGCAACATTGGAAGGATATAATACAATTGCACTATCACATTACTGCCGTGATTGGTCTTGGAATGTGTGAAATGGCTCTTTGGTATTTTGAATATGCAAATTTTAATGCTACAGGAAGCAGGCCAATGGGAATCACCATGTGGGCTGTTACCTTCAGTGCTATCAAGAAGACTGTCTCACGTTTACTTCTACTGGTGGTATCGATGGGCTATGGTGTTGTAAGACCCACACTTGGAGGTATAACCTCAAAGGTACTTCTTTTGGGTGTGGTATACTTTCTAGCTTCTGAAGCCTTGGAGCTGGTTGAACATTTGGGAAATATCAATGACTTCTCTGGAAAAGCGAGAATCTTTTTGGTGTTACCTGTTGCTTTATTAGATTCCTGCTTCATCGTATGGATATTTTCCTCATTGTCCAAAACATTAGAGAAGCTTCAGGTGATGACAACTTTCCTTCTCTTTATTCTAGCAGTCATAGATTGGTCAAAAAGTACTAGCCACAAAAATAAGATGGTTGATCAGTTTTACCTTCTTAAAAAATAATAAAATAAACAAAGGATGGTTGATCATCTATGTACTGTCAGATTTCGTGCTTTCCCACTTTCTTCTTTGCTCAAAGGAAAAGATTGCATTTTCATCATAATCATACTCTTTTTCTCTTTTTTATTGTTTGGTGGAGATAACTGATTCCTTTGAACTCTGGTTGGAAGACATGGAGAACTGCAACAATTGAACCAATAATAGTCCATCACACTCTTTTAACTCTTCTTAACATGTAGGAGAAGGTTTACATGATTGTCAACTGTTTTAAGTTGTTTGTAATTTCTTTGACTGGAAAGTGTTATTGATCTTCTTCAATGTGGGAGGACAACAACTCACACATCCTTGTATGTAAACTGAAAGCTTCCGTTTTGCCCATATGGACCTCAGGTTCGGAGAAGCCTGGCCAAACTTGAACTGTACCGAAAGTTTACCAATTCTCTAGCCGTTTCAGTTCTTCTCTCTGTTGCTTGGATTGGCTATGAGGTATCTTTTATGGTTCTGTTTCTTTTTCTTTCCACAATATTATAAGTCTCCCTGTATCCGGAAGTTTCTCTAAGTACTTGCTGTATTATGCAACAATGCATGCCATATCTTGTGCTGTTGATGATTTCCTCCAAAAGTTTCAGTCTGAATCTCTTCATGTCATATCGCTGTGTTTGAGTTTTCTTGATTTCTCTACGAAAGCTAATTTCCCTGTTTATTCAGCTGTACTTTAATGCAAGTGATCCATTGAGTGAGTTGTGGCGAAGAGCATGGATTATACCTGCTTTCTGGACCTTACTAGCATACTTGCTTTTATGGGTAATATGCATTCTCTGGGCTCCTTCGAATAACCCAACCAGGTGAACATCCTTACCCCTTACTTTTTTTTCAATATAATTAGTATTGCTTCTATTGTTACTGTCTGGTGATTACTGTAAAAAAATGAGGATTAAAACCTACTTCCAGACATAGAAAGATCTAGTGCATTGGTGATGGCTACTGAGTACCATTTGTAAAGGGAAAGGATGGTACCTATTCATGATTAACTGTGATCTGATGCTGCAAAGTGAGTCTTTTGGCTACAGGGGAAGATGGTATCACTATTCATTATCAATGACTGTAAGAGATCTATATTGAGGATTGGAAGATAAAGTGCTCAAGAGTGACAAAAATTGTTGTACTTCAATATGTGGAGTTGGGTGGAAATATAGGATCCGTTCAGAATCATTTTTGGCATTTCTATTTGTCTGTACAAATAGTTTGTGCAGAATTTGTTTTTTTACAAGTATAACAATGTGAGTTGAAAGATGTTAGTGATTCTTTTGATGTTTATCTCCAAAATGGACAAGTTATATCAAAATGGAAGAAGCATTTTGGTTGTTCCCATCTTTTAATTTTATGGGCAAAAAAGAGCCTTATATCTTTACAACAGAAAAACAGTTTGATATAGTTGGAAATTAATGCACAAACAGATGGTCATACGAACTAATTAGCATAAAATTCTTCCAAGAAGGTTTATGGATGCAACATCCTTTGCATGAGTAAAGCTCTGAATCTTCTTTCATCATGCCAATACGAGTAATTATGAATTCTAAGTGCAAATAATGATATCTGAAGCTCCGACATAGTTCTTGTGCCTTTCCAACTGTTCTAACTTCTAAGATTAAGCCAGCCTATAGAAAACCTGTTTTTTTGTCCAATGTATTTAGGGTTGGGTTTTGATGAGTTGGGATAGGTTTGTAAAAGTTAATTCTCTGGTGGTGACAGTGTTTGTACTTTGCGAGAGAAAAGGAAAGGTGGAACTTAGAAAATCTGTATATTCCACTTTTTGGTTTTATATCCTGTCATCCTCTCAATGCTGTAAAATAGTCTCTAATTTGGCATCTCTTTGCTACTTCACAGATACGCATACTCAGGGGAGGCTCTTGATGACGAGGAGGAGGGTCTGTCCCTCACAGGCAGTAGTGTTATAGTGGGAGGAGATCTGTCTAAACTGGATAGGAAGGAGAGGAAGGCATCTATTACAGCAGATCATGTGTTTGGTCTTGGAGAAGTTGTTCTTGAGGAGGACAAAAGAGAATGATGATATTTATTTTCTGTTGTTCTTTCAACCTCCCATTCACGCATGGACATAAGAAGTTTGCCCAGATACTATTTATAGCTCTTTTTTTATACGTGATGGTTGGAGATTAGCAAGTTGGACGGGAGAACTGAAACAATGTTGCATGGAAGATTGGCATCTTTCTGAAGCTTCTCTTGTTGACGAATAGCCGGAAAAGTCCAGCAAGTGAGCTTGGCGGTGAAGTCTAGTTCTTAGGGGCAATCACAATTGTAGGCTGAGTAATTGAAACTTCAAACATATTGTGAAGTGGATTAAGCTTCATGCTAATTTAGAGAAGATACAAAAAGATCCTTGTGGTGGTCATATGTGATAACCAAATACATCAAATTCAAATATGAATTGATTACTTATTTTGTGCTATAATACTTTTCCATTATCAATATTTTTGTTTTTCCTTTCCCCTTTTAGGCTGGATTCTCTCTTTTTTCACTTCATGGCATTCGAATGTAACGAGTCTTCTGAAAATACTTCTGCGCACAAAAAAAATTGAATGCAGGATAAGCATCTGGCATACTAATTTTATGCCAAATAGCCATGCTATGAGGTTAAAAGCTTAATTTTGTTAAAATATCTGGCGTGAGTAAGATATTTCCTGAGTAATTAACATAATAATTAGTATATGTAGTTATTTAATATTGAATAAAAAATAAAATAAAATAGGATAAATCATTGATATTGTGCTATGTGTCTTTCCATTTGGCTAAAATATAAATTACTCAAAAGTATGACTGAGGATATATGTATATCATTTTTAAAGGTTTGGAGGTATATTTGGCCTTTTTTCGAAAAGAAAATTTGGAAAAACTCTTGTTTGGATATTTACACCTTGTGTGGATGGTTGTTACCCGTTATATTATATTGTATTGTTAATTTAAATATAATATTTGTTTTGATTGTTACTTAAATTCTATTGTATTATATCGTTTAAATTCATTGTTAGGTAACGACGAAAAAATACATTTTATGTAATGACTGATTCTGTGTGATTACATTGTTACTTTAATATAGATGTGTAACATTATGTAACAACGGAGAACGATACAATCTACTCAAACATTATATTTATTAAAACAATACATTACGATACGATATAATACAATATCATACATTATGATTTATGAAACAATACATAACAACCATCCAAACAAGTGTTTGAAGGAAAGAGCAATTCCTTAAGTTAGAAGGTAAGTTCATTTCCAGGAAGCAGGATGGAATTATTACGAATCCGCGTATGAGAAATGGGGGCTTTTTCAGATTTTTAGGTGTTGCCACGTCAATTGGATGGACACTCGTATTAAGTTATCCAAAAATTGCCGTCTTATAAATTTTCCCCAAATTCAATCTTTTTTTTATGTTTCATTTTGGCATAGCTTGCAATCAATAAACAATTAGACAAAAGAAATACGGTTCATTTCACAACTCACAAAGGTATGTGTGTTCTTTGCTTGATTTCTTGATTTGAGTTTCATTTTTATACTAAAGATTCCATCTTTTTCATCAAGATTCAGTATATAAGGAAGTGGGTGTTTTTTGATTTGTTAATTAAATAATGGTTAATTATTTGTTTTGCTTTTTGTCAGTCAGTATAAAGAAGGAGATGGGTCATCACCACCACCATGAAGGTGCCAATCCATATGATGATCCCTTACTGGCATGTTGTTGCTGTCCTTGCTTGCTAGTCTCCTCTGTCTTCTCTATGTTTACAAGGTGCATCTTTATGGCCTGTTACCCTTTTTTGCAATGTTTGGGATGGGATGAACATAGACATCACCACCATCATCATCATCACCACAGCCATTTATTGTAACCACCAATTTGGTGATTATTTTTGTGGTCTACATACTCTAGCAAGGCAAAGTTGTGATTTTTTTTCAATTTCAGAGGTTGTTTGATACCTTGTACCAGTTATAAATTTTGAGCTGTTGTTTGTTCACTCTGAGTCTAAGGGGTGGAAGAAAAATAGAATCTTTTTCAACTATATGCTGTTATAAATCATGTAACTTGGTTTGTTTGAAAGAGTGAATTAATTCCGTTGTTCAAGAATAGTGGTGTTGAGTTTCTCGACCCTTTGATTTGGGGCAAACATTTTTGTAAAGTGCACAGATGCCCCATTCTGTTTTTTTGTTCTTTAGGAAATAGACAACTGTGACTTGGAAATCAATCCTAGTAGGACTGGGCTAATGGTGATTGTGAATCTCCAACTTTCCTAAGTTCTGTTAAGGAAGAGAGATATAATGCTACGATGTGAATTGTGATGAATTACTAACAAATAGTACTAATGTCTAAATGCTACTGAGATACAATTTTTGGCCGGGGTAAGTTCAATTTGCAAATGTTGAGGGACTTGTATCTTATTGAGTCCATGCGCCAAGCGAGTTATGTCAAGTATTACCTATCATTCCGAGTTTTGAATGCTACAGTTCGCCTAAATACACCATTTTGACTCAAAATATGAGATATGACACAAAATAGGTCTCCTTTATGGAGCAAAATATATGAAAAGGAAGTGGTAAAGAAATCTTTCCACTGATAACTATCTATATATAATCTAGTTTAGAGGATAAAAAGTCATATACTAGGCTATCATACAATGAATTAGTCCTTGATAAATTTGGCTCCACAGCTTTTGTGTAAAAGTGGCAAAAGAAGGGAATGTAAATTCTGCATAACTGAAAATATGATGCCTTCATGAAAGCAGGGATTTGATCTAAATCTCAAAAGATAAATAGACATTAAACATTAACTTCACGAGTCATTTAGACTGATCGACTCTCATAATAACTCATATATATTAATATCTCTCTATGCATTGCATTATTTGGCATCTTAGCCTTTCGACATCAGAGTGTTTCAGAGGCTTCAGCATGAATATTTGAGCTCCTTCTTCCATACATCTGTCAATTTTACACAAATCTTTGTTCAGTATCAGATGACAATGTTACATAGTAATGAAGTATATATAAAGAGTCGATGAGTTGTTATAATTACTGATTAGTTCGAGTTGGGATATTCTCAGATGACATTATCACTAGGGGTGTACAAGTCAAATCGAACCGACGAACCAAATCAAATCGAAAAAAAAAATCAATTTGTGGTTTGGTTTGGCGGTTGAAAAAAAAAACCGACCACTCTTGGTTTGGTTTGGTATTAAAAGAAAAAAAGTCAAATCAAACTCAAACCAAACCGACATAATATATATATATAAATTTATTTTATTTATAGATAAAAAATATTATTTATAATCTACTTTGTTGATATATTTTTAGTTAGTTTATAGTTTTCAATGTTTATATATTTTATTTCAAATTTGGGCTTGTAAAATTTTGTAATATATATAATCTTATTTTATTTATAGATAAAAAATAGTAATATTTATAATCTACTTTGTTAATATATTTTTAATTAGTTTATAGTTTTCAATGTTTATATATTTTATTTCAAATTTGGGCTTGTAAATATTTTATTTTGTATTAAGATCCAAAGTTACAATTATATTGTTTATAGATTTCAAATTTGAAGTTAACAATTTACTTTGCAAATATTTTGTTTTGTATTCAATTTGCCTCTAGTCTTTAATCTTATTAATTTAACATAATGAACGCTGATATTTCAAAAAAAAACTTTGTACTCATGTAAATTTTACCGTCTTTTTGAAAATTTCTATTCATTTAGCATTTTTTAAGTTTAGCTTATCACACAGGTACGTGAAAGTATATTTTATCTCTTTTTCAAATACCGTATAGTTGTAAAAAAATCGAAAGAACCAACTAAAACCGAAATCGAAAAATCGTCTTTATGTGATTTGATTTGGTTTTTAGATTTAATAAACCGACATAATTGGTTCAGGTTTTTTTAATGAAAAACCAAACCAAACCGACCTATGTACACCCCTAATAACAAGCATAAACTAAAAGTTTGAAAAAAAAGTAAAATAAAATAAAATAGAAAGTGAGGCTTGGTTGTCATGTAATTGGTTCAGTGAGGCTTAACTAAGGCTTTTAAATATCTTTTAAAGCATTGAAGTTTTTTTTTTTTAATTAGGATTCAAATTTACTAATTTGTATAAATTCATATGCTAAAATGGAATTCAATTCGCAAATTTTTACTCAATTCAGAAAACATTTTTTTTTTAAAAAAAAAAACAGCCTGCAAAACGCAAGTGGTCCTGCGCCTTGTAAGGCTAAAATTTGTCATAGCCTTACAAGGCTAAATGTTGCCATAACCTTGTAAGGCGCATGGGTTTTGCGCCTTGCGGCGAAAACCCTGATTTAAACATCGTTAAAATTTGTTGCCCTTTTAATTTGATAAATAATTTAGTTGCCCTTTTGAAATTTTCGAAAATTTTTGTTGCCCTTTTGGTTCCGAACTCATAACTTATCCCACCATGTATATGAGATAACTTATCCCATCACTATGATATAAATGGTGGAATAAATTATCCCAAACATGGCAACCAAACAAGATATAAAAACTTTATCCCATCACTATTTATTTCTATCCCTCACCAGGGGTGGACCCATGTGTCGTCGAGGGGGTTCACCCGAACCCCCTCGATAAAAAATTACATTGTATACATAAGGTGAATTTTCTGGATTTATGTGGATATATATATTTTGAACCCCTCAATGACAAAGTGAAAGAGATAGCCCAGCGGCAGCTCCCTTCGAAATTAAGCGTGACGTCGAACCTTTTTTAGTTCCAGTTTCGATTTTCAATTTTTTTTTAGTTTTTTTCTAATAAAACGTGCTAAAATGTGGTATTAAACCCAAAATAATTCAAGGGTCCCATACTCTCATTCCTAAAGCCTAATAACTTTTTCACTTCCCAAATCCCTAGATCACTTCCTTAGTTCTTCCCCAACACTCAAAAGTCAAATATTAAAACCATCTCGAATGAGTTTCAAAGTCGAATGAATGATGACTTCTTGAGGGGTTGAATGGTTCCTTTTATGGAGAAGGATGTGTTTAATGATGTTTCAACGGATGATATTATTTAATCTTTTCAAGCAATGAAACCTCGTCGAATAGTATTGTAAATGTGCTTGAGAAGTATTAGCACTGACCTCTTTTTGGAGTTTATAGTTAGAACTCTAGTCCTAGAGTGAGACGTTATGAAGTGCAATTTTTTTTGTTCTAGTTAGCTCCATTTTTTGCTCTACTTAGCATCCTAGTTTTAGATTGACATATTGTAAAGGGGTAACTTTTTGTTTCACTGTAATCACTCATGTTAGTTTCGGGTTTCTTGTAACGAAACTAACTTTTTGTACCTATAAAATATATACTACGTCATTGAAATTTTGTTTTGTTGGCTTATTTACACGTTTATATTTTTATTTTTCGAACCCCTGAATGAAAATCCTGGGTCCGCCACTGTCCCTCACACCAAACAACCCCTAAAATTACACATTACAAATTTTTAGCATTATTCTCATTTTTACATTCCAATCCATAAAAGGATAGTATTACATCTTGAAACGCAAATCTTAATCCCTCCCTGTTTTCTTGCTAAAAGATATCAATGCTTGAGAAGAGATACTCTGTAACAAAAAGATGAAGGCAGATAATATAACAAAAACATACTCAAAACTGTCTACACAAATACGTTTTAGCAATAGATGTAACCAACAGATCAGAAACAATTCACATGGGAATGAAACAAAAGAAAACAACTACTTATATATATGAAAATTTTAATTGTCTCATAACTATTTCTCTGCTTTCTTGCGGCTCATGAAAACACTTGTCAGAACTGTTTTCGACTCCAAAGATGCCTTCAGCAACTCCAGTGCCTGCATAATAGTAGGAGTTCACTAAGTAGGAATACTTAAATCGAATAGAAAACGATAGACAAAAGACACGAGCAAAATTTATTGAGTTTATTTCAGACACACCCAATGTAATCCCAACAGTGGGGTCTGGGAAGGGTGGTATACATGTACGCAGACCTTAAGAGACTAGAAACATAGACGGTGACAGATAATTGATTACCTCTTCCACTCCGAAACTTACAACTTCCTCCTCTAGTTGTAATGACCCTCTTGGTCATTTCTGTGTCTTGCCTTTTGTGTGTCGTTTAGAGCATTCTTATAGCGACCCCAAGTCATTTATGACTTGCTGGGACTGACAGTTCGGTCACCTGGTCGTTCGTTTGGTCTTGGTGCGAGTTTTTGTGTTTT